>JAIFZK010000003.1:2715000-2815000 GCA_027481765.1 Tenualosa thibaudeaui
CTCCTCCCATTGCTGGGTAGACTGGTGTCCGGAGGAGGCCGGAGGGTCTCTTACTGTAAAGGCTTTAACAGGAAGGCTGGAATGTTCTTCAGGCACATTGTGTTTCTCCCTCAAGAGGAAGAGTCTGAGAGAGGAGGAGGAGGAGGAGGAGAGGAAGGAGGGAGAGGAGAGAGAAAGAGAGAGAGAGAGAGAGAGAGAGAGTGATGGGGGAAAGCTGGGCATTTGCCATACGGATCAATAAGAGATTTCATTTTAACCGACTTTTTTTTACTGCTGTTTTTTTATTTTATTTTATTGCTGTACAGCAACCGTTTAAGAAAGAGGAGAAGGAAGAGGTGGTATAGGGGGTGTGGAGCCTCGAAGGCTGCAGTGTGACTGAGGGCCTCCGAGAGTCCCTGTGGGATCAACACACCTGGGACTGCTCACGTGCTCTGCAGTGGTGAGAAAACTGTGGGAGTGTTGACAGGTAGATGATAAAAGGTACTAGGGAGGTGTGTGTATGTGTGTGTGTGTGAGCATAAGTATGCCTGTATGTACAGTATGTGCGTAGGTGAAAAAAGGGCAGCTTTCAACTTGCGAGGAATTTTGGTTGAAATTTAGATAGAGATCACTTCACAGCATTCGTCCTTCAGTTGGAAGGTTCCGGGTGCTGACAGAGCTAAAGGCATCCCCACACGTCAGACACAGAAACATGAAACCTGGGACTTCTGTTGTGTTCAAAGTCTAGCCTTTTTCTTCACCACTCACATGGCCAACTCCATGGGGGAGATGCCGTACTAAGCCATTTATTCTGGAGACAGGAGAGAGGGAGTAAACAAGAATGAAGTTAGTGTGTTTTTAATCAGAATCAGGCAGCCAAGACATCTAACATGTCTTGAACATTGCAGAGAGACCAAATACAGTACGATCACTGTCTGTGTGTGTGTGTGTGTGTGTGTGTGTGTGTGTGAGTGAGTGAGAGAGAGAGAGCGAGAACACACACGTCAGCTTTATCTCCAACAAACAAAAAGCTTGGCCTCACACTCAGGCAGTTAGAGGCAGATGGAAAGAAAGCAAGAGAAAGAGAAAGAATAAAGAGAAGAAAGAGAAGGATAGAGAAAGATAAAGAAAGAAGAACAGACCAGTTGAGAAGGGAAGTTAGCACACTGCTGGTCAAACAGGAATTAAGTCCTCCTTCACATCCTCATCTTTACTTCCTGTTCCCACTTTTCCTTTTTTTCTTTCCTTACTGTCTCTCTCTCTCTCTCTCTCTCTCTCGCATGCCTGCACTATCCATGGAGAAGGAGGTGCTCAGAAGAATGTGAGCATGGCATGGCTCCAGAGATTTGCATAGGACTGGCGGGAAACAGACCCTCTCTTTGTCAGAACTGTACGGCATGCAGGCTTTCTCGCCCAGCTGCATGCTGCCTGCCTTGTCGCTGAGCTCCCATTGGCTGGTTGTTCGCGGGCTTTCGCTCTAACTCCCTCCCCCGCTCTTTTGCTCCCTCCTTCCCTCGTGCTCTCACTCCCTCACTCTGTCTCTCTTCTCTGGTTTCACACAGCCGGCACTGTAAAGAACAAAAGGTCAGCGAGGGCGATGCTGTCACGGGGCGGGGGAACCAGAGACGCGCGCTCATCCAAAAAATAGTTTAGCCTGAGAAAGAAAGAAAGTTCGAAAGAAAGAACGGAAGAGAAAGTGTGTGTGGGGGGAGGGGAGGACAGTAGGAAAAAGCTTCTTGATAGATAAGGGGAACAATGAGCAACCCCAAAAACAAAGTGGAGGAGGCCGAAAGTTTGTCAAAACTCAAAAAAAAAGACCACACACATTTTCAGTCACACATGTTCAGTGAAGGTTTCCATTAACAAATCTTTGGGAGTTTTTAATGGGCCATGTCTGACTGAGGGCTACTAGTAGGTTCTCTTACTCAGGGGAATGGAGGGGGAGGGGTTCAGATGAAATGAGAGTCACAGATACCTCTGATCCTTTTTGCCCAATGGGGACCAACACAGCTGAGGTCTGTTCAGACCATTTGGGGCAGCTGAGGCTCGGTAGACTACCCAGCCCCTGGTGGGCTTAAGACCCAGCTTGGAGGTCCAAACATTTGAGTGGATGAGTTGGTAAACTGTGGTCTCAGTCAGCTTTTTCCTGGGTTCAGCAGTACTATACCTGAACGCCTTTGTCTGTTGTTGCATGTTGCACAAGAACACTTCTGTAAGGCTCTCCACGCTGACATAACGAGGGCATCTAGTGGCAATGAAGTGACACAACATGACAACAACTGCTCCCTCAAACTCTGCTCTCTCTCTCTCACTCACTCAACACACACACACACACACACACACACACACACACACACACACACACACACACACACACACACTCTACAACACTTTAAGGGACTGCCGTCATCCATTAAGAAGCCTTTACATCTTGGGGGCCATTGTGCAGACCTTTCTGAAGTCTCCAAAGAAATTCAACTTTGGGGGGTGTCTAACAATGGCTGCCTCCTCTGCTGGGAACATGCCAATTCTAATTATCTCACAGCAAACCTGTGTCTGCATCAAATAGACCCCTGGCTTCCCCAACCACACACACATGCACACACACACACACACACACACACACACATACCCGTCCCCTAACTCTTCCACCTCACGTGGACCTGTGGACAACAGGCTGCAGTAACCATAGGAACGTGGTCGCTGAGGACCGGGTCGGGCTGCGTTTTTGGCGGGAAAGCTCCCTTGCTGAGAGGTGCTTTTGTTTACCTTCTGCCTCTTGCCTCGTGAGAGAGCTGAAGGCTGCAGCTGGTACAGGGCTATGCCCAGTGAGTGTGTGTGTGTGTGTGTGTGTGTGTGTGTGTGTGTGTGTGTGTGTGTGGCACAGCCTGCCCCGCTGACCAGATGATCATTATTTGCTCGGGCCAAAGCATTTTGTGTGTGTGTGTGTGTGTGTGTGCGTCACAATGGCACCCGTTAAAAAATAACTTTTATTGCCATTTTGTTTCCTGTCATAAATGAAATCGCTTTACTGGTGCACTTATCTCAATCAACAACAAAGGCAGGAGTGGAAAATGATAAAAAAAAAACGTTTCACTAAAGGAACTGCCTTAACTGCCCTCCTTTGTTAAACTAGGACAAAAGACCAGTGACTGTTAGCATGTGTGTGTGTGTGTGTGTCTGTATGTTATGAAATCACTGTGGCCTCAGTTCTGCTCTGACTCATTTGCCGTCTCTGAGAGGAGAGGAGAGGAGACAAGAGAGAGAGCCCATGCTTCAGACGCTGGTGTCCACAGAGAGTTTGGCTGAGGAACAAAGGACACTGAGAGGCAGCCTAAAGCCTGTGCTATCAGGTGAAGAGAAGGCCATAAAAATAAACAACTCCCAGAGCAACACGATGCCTGCTATGTTGGGGGGTGGGGTGGCAATGACCCAGAGGAGGTGAGTCAGGATACAGGAGAAGAGGGGCAACAACTGCCTTTTTAGGGGAAAACACAGACACACACACCAAACATAACATAGACTTTGTTACTGTGAACACTTCACGGAGAACACTCAGAATGATCACTCTGAAGTCTGAAAAATGTCAATGCATAAAGGTAAAGGCATGAGCATGAGGTGGTTTCTTAATTAGAAGAAGTGCATTTAGGTCTTAGTGTGTCTGTGACACATTCTTTGCTCTCTGACTCATTCCAGATTAGATGACAAACAGAAGCACAATAATACTGAAGCGGTGATCTGAGTTGGCTGTGGAAAACACACACACACACACACAGAGACAGACAGACACAGACACAGACACACACACACACAGTGAGCGCAAGGCTCACACTGACCGCTTCTTTGTTATGAAGCTTACAGCTCAGAGACGCCGAGGAGCCAAGTAGCTGTGGTCTTATGCCAGACAGGCACAGCAAGCCTGGAGGTGGGTACAGAGCAAGCGGGACAGTCTGGGTGGGCCTGAAAATGCCCTCCACAGCGATTTTCAGAGGGGTGGGGGGTTGTGTGCCTCGACATCAACCGGCTGCTTGCCCCCCCTCTGTTCTGCTGCTTGGATGCCTTAAAGCCAACTGAGTTCATTTGGGCAGGAATGTCTTCAGCTTTAGCCAGAATGGTCAATGAATGTTAGGGTTCTTGTTCATTCCTTGTTTGCTTTTTTTACCTTTGCCTTTTATAATGGTTTACTGCCCTATCTTAATTCAGTCAAAGGTTTATTAAATGCTATTTATGTACATAGACAGTGGTCTGGTTGAAGAAAACTAAGTATGAGATGAACTGTACTGCTTGCCAAAGGCATTTCAAACTGAGCTGAACTGAATCCAGCATCTAAACTGTACTGCCAAGTCCAGTCCAGTCCACCCCACCCTCTCTGTGGCCACCTCTGATGTCTGTCTGCAGTAGAGGACACGACAAGGAGCTCTTACTCAAATTTGGAACTCTAGCGATGTCTGTAAATTAGGTTTGAAGGCTTTTAATGACACCAAAGAGGGTTGAGAATAACAGCCGTGTCCCCCTCCTGTCCACCCCCTCACCTAACCCCATATGATCAGATACACATGACAACATGAGAAGCAGAGGTCATAGGAATGACACATGGATGCCACAACATCCACAACGGCATGAGAAGAACAGACAGACCATAGGCAGAACATCTTCTGTTTCTACAATACTGTATGTAGGGTAGTATTTCCTTTCCCCCAAGATCTCAGATTGCACTTCAGTTTGAAAGATAGGCCTGATTTGTAAGTTAATTTCTATAAATATAAGTTCATCAAATTAAACTTGTAAGTCTATATAAAGCCATGAGCTGTAGGTCAGTGTCATTCTTCAAGCAGTCATGAATGGTTTACTCAAGATACACTTTTTATTTCCGCTATGAAATTTTAATTAGGCTTCGATTCAGAATTGCTCAGACATTCCTGCTTGGGTATTTCACTGTGTCTGATCCTTTTTACGGTGTGCGTATGCCTCTTCCTTCGAAAGGCCTCTGATCTCCAGGAGGCCACTAATTGAAGCCCACAGGGGCATCTAATGCATTTTTTAATCAGGAGTGTGAAATTGGTGGGAGGGTCACAAACAATGACCATCCCTAATTCTATGCCTCAGGCCAGGCTTACCTAGTTTACAAAGCCTTCCTTGTCCACTCTGAAACAGACAGACAAGAGATCTTATCTTGAGAGCCATCCCCATTCATGCTTTTCTTGAAAAAGGCAGTTCTTGAAAAACCAAACAAAGTTCTAGAAACAAGCTTTTTTTCCTGAGAGAACACTCGGTAACACTTTATTTGAAGGGGTCTACATAAAGGTGACATGAGCCTGTTATAAACATGACATGACACGTGTCATGAACATTAATAACACTTAATTCATTGTCATTAAGTATCATTCAGTTTTTGAGACGCAGACATTGGGATGCAGACCTTACAGACCTTGTGTCATGTCATGCTTATAACAGGCTCGTGTCACCCTTATGTAGACCCCTTGAAATAAAGTGTTACCAAACATTCCTCTCTTCTCAATCAGCTGGGCTCCAGTCTTATTCCTCTCCTCAGTCACTCCCTTGCTGATCCGTCTGTGTAATTGTGTAATGTATGTATGTTTACTTCACAGAACTCATTAGGCCTTCAGTGAAATTGGCCACTGTGTCATTGCACATGAAATAAAAGCTCTCTCTCCTGCTCTAAATCCTATCTTCAGCAGGGGGTGGGCAGGGCTGAAAGTACACTGGAGAGATGGGCTAGGGCACTGGGTGATAAGCCATGTGTTTACAGTGGATCTGGCGAACCCTCACAGGTCCACCCACGCGGGTTGATGAAGGATTGATGACGATGAGTCGGTTCCCTTTGAAGCAAGCATTACGAAGGGAGGGCAGTTTTTTTGACCCCCTCAGGGAAAGGAAATGACAGGAACCACCAAGATACTCACTTTCTCTCTCTCTCTCTCTCTCTCTCTCTCTCTCACACACACACACACACACACACTCAGACACCAGAAGATATCATGACACAACAACAGGTCACAGAGAACTCTGTGACTACTCTGGCACCACTCTGTCCTCACATTTCTCTTCTTTTGAAAATGTTGAGATTCAGCCATGAATCATCAAAATTTATAGCCAGGCAAAGACCAAAACAATCGGTTACAGCACAAGGAGGTGCCGTGGCATCTTTGGCCCTGACAACAAATGTAATTTGAACTCAAGCGAATACAAGTAAGCTTTATTCCTGTCTACATGTTGCATTGCCAACTGCATTTTTCTGAAAGCGCAGGAATGATGATGATTTTCTAAGCATGTCATTAGATATGGGCGGAGACCGAATAAGGAAGCTACTTTATATCTCAGTATCTCAGGCTGCAATGCACTATTCTGTGTGCACGTGAAACCAATATTGCCGATTCTACCCAACTGCCTTGAGGTGACTCATCTATTCACACTACACATGGCCAGGGAAAGATTGCCAGTCCAAAAACTCCCCCAAAGCTCGAACACACCATGACAATGTGCTATTTAATATGACCACAGCCTACCATCCTGAAGCCTAGAAAGCTATATCCTGAGAGGCAGCTGTCCTTAAGAGCCCTGAGCCAGATCACAGCTTTTGCAACAGACACAATAAGAGGGAGTGAGAATCTGGGCCTCCCAACCTTCACCTGAAACAGCAGACAAGTGGGATTTCAGTCGCCCAAAACATGGTGACACACACACACACACACACACACACACACACACACACACACACACACAGACAGACAGACACAGACACAGACACACACACACACCAGCCACCAGTTCGAACCACAAATCAAGACAACTGGGGCAAAGGGATCACAATATAATCCATTGATTGCAGGGGGTTGAGGAAGAGCAGTGGGCCTTTGACTTTAGTCATCCACTGACCTTCCCTTGTCTGAAGGATGGTGTTGTCTTCTAACTTACACAAGCTCCCTGTGTCTCAATGTCATGTGCAAGTAAACACACACACACACACACACACACATACATACAAGATTTGCAGTAAGCTGTGGTAATTGGAGCAAAGTTCAGGGCCTCAGAGCTCCAGTGTGTTCATGGTTGGGATAGCAGTGTGACTGGGGGCTGTCTCAGTTGGATAAATGCTCTGGATGTGACTCAACAGCAGGCAGCAGGCCTGGAATGATAGAACACTGAATCACGCCCCTCCCCCACTGCCACCAGCGGCAGCAGCAGCAGCACCACCCCGGCGACTCTCATTCCAAAGACAAGGCAGCTCTCGGCAGCTCTCCGAGTAGAGAGAGCGCATCAATCTCTCGAGCAGATAGGCAAGGCGTCTTTACCTCAGCAGTGCTTAGTCAGACATGACCAAATAATAACAAAAATGAGAGCGTGTGAAAGAGACCAAATGAAATGACTCAGTATGGGCTTTCTAGCTGATTGTACAGCTAGTCATTTAATTCAGAGGTACAGTCCCTTTTGCTGGTTTATCTCTGAGTGTAGATCCGGCGCTCAAAGAACAGCATTGTCAAACAGCAAGATGTGAAAAATGTGTCACTTCATGTATCACATCATTCCAAGCATTACACTAGTCACTTGTGGCTTTAACTATAAAAACACTTCGTCCAATGCTTTGCTCAGCTTTGATTACCACACAGCCGGCGAACTGCGTAACAATTCCTCATTCGTCTGATGACCGGAATAGCCCACCACTAACTGGAAATGACTCTTTGTGTACCTTTACGTTCCACTGTGTCTGGTGCCCCCTAGTGTTGGACGGGGAGAGGGACTCGTGACGCAGGCTCATGCAAGAGCGGTGTAATAGCAAGAGGAATCCAGGACATATGAGATCACCGGTAGGATCACGTTCTCTCTTTGAATGCTTAGTCATGCTGAGTTTGGTTTACGGTATCTGTCAAATAAGGTTTGTTTACACTTGATGTTTGGTAAAGCATGACTCATCTCTATGAATAAAAACAACATTACCCTCAATCCTTAATCTGAGCCAGTGCTGCTGATTATTTAATCCTCATGTGATGCTGCTTAACTGCCCAACCACTCTTTCAATTTTAAGGGCTGAGATGGCTACTATAATGAACCCAGTTACTGTGACAAATTTGAGATGAAAACATTCAGGCATTTGGGGAAAAGAAAGATGCAGATTAAGATGTTAACATAATTTAAGATCCGCCCTCCAGAGTCTTATTGGTACTGTTAGAGGATAATGATTGGTATTTCATGGCCATACATTTGCACATGTCCTATTATAAAGGTTTTCTTTTATTCTACACTCTTTACAGCCGTAGCCTACTGGTTAGGGCTTTAGGCTTGAAACTGAAGGGTTGCCGGTTTGATCCCTGACCAGTAGACCACAGCTAAAGCGCCTTTGAGCAAGACACCTAACACCTCACTTCCCCCTGGGTGCCACTGTAGCAGGTAGCCCACTGCACCAGGTTAGTGTGTGCTGTGCCTCACCTCACTGTGTATTTTTCACTAATTCATGATTGGGATAAATGCAAAGGCCAACTTTCCATCCTGGCATCAAGAGGGCATACATACTTACTTATACACTACCACTGCTCTCACTGCACTATCCTGGATGGCTTGTGGGAACGACATTAGTGTTTATCCACCCTTTCTATGACTGTATACCCTCCAAATGAATTTGGAGATGGGGTCAAAACAAACTGCCTGAAAAAGGATACCTAGAAATAGTGTGAGTGTTGCTTTAAATGCCCTCTAAATTTCACACGCAACATTATCAACTGCTTTACATAACGTCAGTCAATCAGAGCATGGTGTGGAGTAGGGGGTGATGTAGTTTCTTTGAGGTGGTAACTGAGACTTCAGGGAAAGCTCACTAAAGGCACATCGTCATGAGCTGGTTTGTGTGTGTCTGTGTGTGTGTGTGTGTGTGTGTGAGTGTGTGTGATGACTGAGTGGACAGGGCGATGACAGAGGAGATTCCTCTGCAAACAAGTCATGACCACACTTCTTGATGAAGCACAAGCCCTTTGCTTCCTTTACTCAGGGGGACAGTGGAAAAGTGCTGTGTTTGTACACAGAAGTAAACTCTGCCTTCTGTGCTCTCTCTCAGTTTTTCTATAACACACACACATTTGTGCACACACGCAGGCTTGCACACAATTTCTATCATTTGCAAACACACAAGCTTGCATATGAAAATGGAGGGTGAAAGTGTGTGTGTGTGTGAGAGAGAGTGAGTACCGCAGAGGTAACACAATTCTACTGAGCCTTCTAAAGTTAAAAGGCCTGTCCACTTCCTATGGATGGAACCACAATTACATCAGCTTAAGCATATAAAAGAGGCATGCAGAGCCAAGCAGATCACTGGCACGGAAGCCAAGCAAAGGGTTAAACTCCAGCAGGGCCCCATAAGCCCACCATCAAGGCGCAGCGGCCGGCCGATAAGCCCTGTAATTACGCTCTCTGGGCCGGGCAGAGAAAGACCCATCACCTGGGAGGGGAAGAGAGGCCTCCCAAGTCCTCCAAAGAGCAAAGATTAAGGTAAGGCGATCTTCTAGGCACAAAACCACAATGGTAGCGCCAGGACTGAGGGAGGGATGAGGAAAAGAGAGTTAGAGAGAATGAAAGAGAGAGAAAGAGAGAAGGAAGGAGAAAGGATGCAGTACAATAAGGGGACTGGCCATACAGTGAATGGTGGCGGTGGATGTAACTGGATCGGTTGCGACAGGTGTGAAGGTGAGGTGTCAGATGAGGGGGGGAATGAGAAGAATGGAGGAGAGTCTCATGGATGAATATGAGATCACAGAGAGAAAGAGGCAGCAAGAGATATGTGGGTGAAAAGAGGGAGGGTGAAGGCAGAGCGAGATAGAGCGCAAGAGGTTGAAACAGTGTGTGTGTGTGTGTTCTGTCATGAGCTCTTGATTCATTGCACTCCTCTGATGACTAGCCAACCAGTGCTGTTGTCCTTTTGACAAGAGCTGTTCTATGGAGAGCAGTCAGAGGGTAGGGCGAGACGCATATCCAAAGAGCCCTGGAGCTGATGGCAGGAGGTTGTTCATGTCTCACAGTGACACTCTTGTACTCTGGTCTAAATTGAGAGCCGACATAAAATCAGAACTGATGCTGTGTGCATTGAACCATCAGTCCCTTGCTTCTGTATTTGACACATTCTATTCAATGGTCTTAAAAATGATTAGATAATTTAAAACAATTGTCTGAAAATGTGTGTGACAAGAAATAATCTTTGGAAACTAAACTTGCTTTAAATACTTTCAAATATAAATTTATAAAATCCTTGATTTCCACCAAACAGGTAGATCAGTTCACCTGCACACAAGAGCAGACACACAAACAAGGCCGCAAGCAGGCAAAGAGAAAAATAGGATCTTAATGGCCTGCACGTGTTTCACTCACACACACACACACACACACACACACACACACACACACGCACACACACACACACGCACACAGGGATATCCGATCAAATTAAATTTATTTACTGAAGAAGAGAAGGCCCTCAGTAGCTGGGCTTTGTCTCAAATGCAATAAGCAGTTAAACAGCAAAGGGGAAATGACAAAAACATCAAAATAAAATAAAGAGCAATATACAATAAACTAACATTAATGAGACCGTCATGATAACAAAATGAAACCAAAAGAACTAAGAGTGTTGTGAACAAACCGCCTGGCCCTCAGACACACGACCACACGCTCAGTAAACGAGGATCTGTGAGTGTGTGTCTGTAGAGATGAGAAACCAGTTTGGGAGCTGGAAGCTGTAAGACAGGTTAGAGGGGTTTTTCATGGGCCATCGGGAGGGTGGAAGAGGAAGGTCACTTCCGTAACTGGCGCAGCCTTGATGTGGCCTCACGACAGTGGAATAGTGCATAGGCCTCTGACACACACCCAGCTTTCAAGAACCAGCTTAAAACTTAGAACCGCTCAGAACCATTTACTTCACATGGGGGCCAGAGGCAGACTGATAGCTAGGGAGTCCCCCTACAGTCTACAGAAATCACTCACTCACTCACACACCCAACCACACACACACAGAACTTCATGAAATTGATTTGGCTATTTGACAGCTCAGCCTGAAAACAGAACAAAACTCAAAATAGCACCACATTCAATTAAGAGAACAGGACGCTGACACCCCTGGAATAAAGCACTTTTAGAACAGAAGAAAATCTTTACCTGAAACGATTCATTGGGAAGATGCCTCTAAGCCAAAATAATAATAATAATAACAATAATAATAATATAATAACAACAATAATAAAATTAGAGAACTAAAAATGAACAGAAGACATTCAGAAGAGTGCGCTTGCCTCTTGCGGTCTGAGTTGAAATAAACCCTCCCAACCACAGGGGGCAGTGTGCTGTGTGCAGACCACTGGCTTTGTCTGTCTCTGTCCCAAAACACAAATCTGAGCCGCTTATTACATGAAAAATTGTCTCACACATTGTCCATGCAGTCCCTCCATAGTCTTTCGATCGCATCTTTGGACCATCAGGCTTCATTTCTTTCATGCTCAACGCCTTTGATTCGCAATTGTTAACCTGTATGGTCAAATGATATCAGTCCAGCAAAGCAAGCGTGGGCTTCAAAGGCAGAACTCTGGTCATTTTGACACCCAGTTAAGGTTCTGTACAAAAATACATAACTCGGTGATGACGCCAGTGCTATATTAGCAACCAAAACTAAAATCAAAGTGTCAAAACAAACAGAAAAATACGTTACACTGTTTCTTCAACAGAACACTAATATATACAGTTTGTGAGAGGCAAGATTAAGACTAAATAAGCAAGGCCATTTTTTCATCATTTTTCCTCAATGACAATATAAACATATAACTTCTATATATATATTTATATACTGTATATATATATATATATATCTTAAGCTCTCATGGTCTATATATATAGCCAACAAGTTTTAAATTATTGATCAATAAGAGGCAACATTCACATGGACGACTGTCTATGCTTGACACCAACAACATTTGTTTAGCACAGTGCAGTTTCAGAGAGAAACTTAAAATCTGTAGTTTAGTCCTCCTCACTCGGCTTATTATTATTATTAGACCTTCTGCGACTTGAATCATGAGGACTCTACTGAAACAGACCTCCTCCTTCAAAGGCTCAAAGTGTGTGTCCAGGAACAGAACAAAAGGGAGGAGGAGAAGAGGGGAGAGGAGGAGAGCCATCAGGGGGTTGTGCCGCGATTTCACACTGCTCCGTACTGGCTCAGAAGTCAGCGGACACGTGCTCTAGTTTGTCTAGTTGAGATGGTTTGGGGGGATGGCGGGCGCGGAACGGTCGTTGGTGATTGTCCGCCGAAGCTTGACCCCGCGGCGGATCATGCTCAGCATGTCGCCCCCCCCTCCACCGCAGGGCTCTGTTGGACTCATGCCCTCGTCGGTGCCCTCTGAACCTTCCGTTCCAACTTGCTGTGGCAGTTGTGAGGGCAGACCAACAGCGTTAGTGTTGTGCAGTGTGTGGTCGGCATGGTGAGAGTAGCCTGGTGGCAGGGGCATCTGATGTTGCTGCTGCTGGTAGTGCATCTGCTGCTGCTGCTGCTGTTGCTGTTGCTGTTGCTGCTGCTGATACTGATGATGTTGATGCTGATGTTGCGGGTGCTGATGTTGCGGGTGCTGCTGCTGATATAGCTGTTGGTGGTGCTGTGTCTGAATGTGCTGCTGGAGCTGCTGCTGATGCTGGATGTGGTGCTGTTGATGCTGTTGTTGCTGCAGCTGCTGCTGCTGCTGGTAGTGCTGTTGCTGTTGCTGCTGGTACTGCCTCTGCTGCTGCTGGTGCAGGGCAAACTGCTGCTGCTTGTTCAGCTGGTACAGCTGCTCCGTGCTGTTGACCAGCGGCTGCTGCCCGGGGTACAGTGAGTAGTAGGGTGACGCTGATGCCGTGTTCAGGCTTTGCGTCGATTGGCACAGGCTGTGCCGCGAGTGCGCGGTCAGCTCGGGACCGCCTCCTCCTCCGCCGCCACCCCAGCCGTCTGCGGGCACGGCGCCGTCATCAGGGCCCAGGCCCATGGTAGAGGCTGATGGGCGCAACGGCACCTGCGGGGTGCTGAT
Organism: Tenualosa thibaudeaui; assembly: GCA_027481765.1. NCBI lineage: Eukaryota > Metazoa > Chordata > Actinopteri > Clupeiformes > Clupeidae > Tenualosa > Tenualosa thibaudeaui. Next base: position 2,728,029 of record JAIFZK010000003.1, read on the forward strand.
GGGGATGGGCACGCCGCCGCTGATGGTGCCGCGCCGGAAGCTGGGCTTGGATGAGGGCTTGCGGCGAATGGTGGCCACATGCGGGCCGGCCCGCTGCTGCTGCAAAGAATGCTGGGAAGGTTGATGGTTGGACTGCAGGAGCTCGGGGTCGGCCAGCAGGCTGACGGTGGAGGCCGGGCGCTTGCTCTGGAACATCTTGCGGTACTGCAAGCTCAGGTCGCTGTTGCGTGGAACCGTGCAGGATTTGTCGAAGTCCGTCGGGCTGCGGCCATCTTCTCCGCCGTGCAGAGAGATGTAGTCATAGTCTGAAGGGTCAGGAGGATGAAAGGACAGAGAGGAAAGAGAGAGGAAAAAATAAAGAGAAAGAGGGAGGATGAAAAACAGGGGAGACACATGATGACTTCTACAATTCAACACTAAGCCTTTGTTAGGTTTTAAAAAATCAGTTTTGCTCATGTGGGATGACGGAGTTGTTCCATGAGATTTTAACACACAATGAAACAATCGAAACAATGGGAGCATTTACGAAAAAAACTAGAGGGGAAAAAACAATAAACCCCCAAAATATTGTGCCTTAGCTCTTAAGTGGAAAATATGACTTGATAGAGGCCTATAAAAGACAGAGGCGTTAAGGCTGATAAGTGCACTGTGCCGGCTTGCGCCAAGCGGGAGTTTGTTTTGGCACAGACAGGGCTGTGGGAGGTCCTAGCATGAGCATGAGGCTACAAGAGCTGGAAACTGGCTGTGAAAGTGAGGGGGCTGAGGATTGTGTGTGTGTGTGTGTGTGTCTGGGGTGGGGGGATTGGGAGTGGTGGGCACAGGCAGAACATCTGACTGTCTCGCCACCAGTGCAGACAACAGCCGTGTTTGAGAGCAGGCCACTACCATCAGGCTTGAGACATCACACGCACCCCCACATAGCCTCTCTCTCTCACACACACACACACACACACACACACACACACACACACACACACACACACACAGAGCGCTATTCTTGGAGCAGGAAGCTGACACACATTGGATCGGTGAAACACTGAGCTTATCAGTTCATGGGAAAAAAAACCCAGGAACACCACCCACCCATTGACGTATGCGTGTGCATGCACGCGCACACGCACACAGGCACAATTTCTGGGTAGTGGCATGACATGCAGACCCTCATATGCACATTAACACCCTCGGGAGCAATTTATCTGGAATGACCAACCAACAAACAAACACACACACACACACACACACACACTAACTAAGTAGAAACTGTCTGCCCAACATTGGTCATCCTTTGCTCTCTCCCTCTCTCTGTGCAGTCAAACGGCATCACATGACGTGTCTTCACGGCACAGATGGCACACTGACTGCCTCGGGAAGCAGTGCTCACTAAAGCAACTGGTAAAGTGTGGTGTGGATCAGTATGGGGTAGAGGGTCATGGAAATGAATCAGCGCAATAATATAGATATAGATATACAGATATATACATACATACATACTCCAACCTACCATAGAGTGGAGGTTCTTTCTTTACGGCTGAAAGAGAATATAGAGGCGTGTTTTAAACCGGGGTCCAGAGACAAGAGAGCACGGCTGCTGATGTAGATGAGTGCTGCACAAAAGTGAGGTGGAGGTGGAGGTGCAAGTGGACGGGGAGCGGGGGGTTTCTGACAGACGCTCAGGTGGGTGGGTGAACACAATGTCACACAATGAGCGAGCAAAGGTGGGGGAGGGGTATGGAAGGGATGGGGGTAGGGCTGATGTTGACTGACAGGTGTTCATCAGCGTCATCATCATCATCACTGCCGGCAGGCTTCATGCAGCATTACTTGGGTGATGCAACACAAACTGTGTGACTGCATAGCCAGTTGTGTGTCAACATTTGTATGTGTGAGTGTGTGTGTGTGTATACTTTCATAATAATATGCAAGATCATTTTTTCCACATCTGTGTATATGTGTGTGTGTACTGGAGTGGAAAAAAGCAATCAGACACAGACCTATGGGTCTTTCAATGCAGTTTTTCTCCCCTAAATCAGTAGAGCAAGGGACCTTCCTGAACGGCACTTCTTAAATAGTTCAACCCTGTGCTGAGTAAAGGGCCTCTCCAACAAGCAGGGCTTTCTCAGGGTGACTCAGGGCTGCCTCCACAGATGGTGTAGTGTGATTCAAACCCCATTCTAATGAGCCTGGTGGTGGGAGGACTGGATGACTTTCTGAAGTAAACAATTACTGGTCCAGCCCAGGGAAATGCAGTGAGAAAATGTCCCTTGAGCTACCGTTTCACGGGTACATGTTTTGCAGTGTAGATGCATGAATGGGAAAAAACAAACAAACAACAAAAAAAAAATGTTTCCTTTCAGCTGTTTGTGTGGGAGAATACCAGTTTTAATGCAGCTGTCACATAAGTGATTGCATGAGTGTGTGTGTGACATAATGTGTGATGCAAGTGACAAATTCCACAGTATAATCGCTGTAGCATTCGTAGAAAAGGATCCTTGTGTGAAAACACTCCCCGATGTGTGAAAATGTGTTCGTGTTTGTGTGTGTATTGTGTATGTGTGCGCGCACTACAGAAGGCTATGTCATCCTCAGAGGACATTGAGCAGATGGATAGGAAAAGTTTGACTTGATACCAATACACAAACATGCTGCTCTCATGACCATGTGAAACACTACTAGGAAAAGAAAAAGTCCAGGCTGTATGAAAAAGAAAGACAGAAATGAGAGAATGAGAGAGTGATAGAGAGATAGAGACAGAGACAGACAAGACACAAAAACGAGAATGAATGACAGAGAGAAATCATTAGAGAGGGAGAAAGAATGAAAGAACTGAGTAAAATAAGAGACGCTCATACAGACCGAGAGAGAGAGAGAGAGAGAGAGAGAGAGAGAGGGTCTGTAAGTAAGAAAAAGACAGATACAAAAGGAGAGTGCCAGGCAGGCATGCAGCTGAGTGGGGTGTAGGGGGGTTCAGGCATCCTCAGGTGTGGGGGTTGCAGCAGCAGCAGCAGCAGCACAGGGAGAGGTGAGGAGTGGTCGGGTGGAGTACTGACCGTGGGAGGGGATGGTGTCCTCAGAGCAGGAGGGCGTGGTGGTCTGGGTGCTATAGCCACTGGAGCAGTGCAGGGAGTCACGGCTGGTGCGCGGGGCGTCTGAGTTCAGGCCACCACCGCCCAGCGTCAGGGCCAGCTGCTCCCGCGCCGACTGAGGCTGAGGTGGGAAGGAGGGAGGGAGAGAGAGAGAGATTAAGATCGGGGTGGTAACATAATGTAACTTGTGTTGTAATAAACTGCAATGTGTGTTTCTAATCATAACTAGAGCCTTGGCCAGAACATTGAGCATTTGGAACCAGAGGTGCCAACATTTTCAGACACACTTTGTACATCACACTAACACTCATCAGAGGACTCCCCAAATCAGTCAGATCTCATGTGACAGGAGGCAGTGAGTGTGGGAAATCTTAGTGCTGTGCTGCCACCATAAGCCCAGCCTCAGGCATTGCACCATCCATCATTACCACCTCATTAACACGACACAGGCCAACCTGACATGATGTCCCTCACTCACACACACACACACACAAACACACATACACACACACAAAAAATGGCTGCTAAGATTGCATTGGGGTTTTGGCAGCTGAGGTGACAGCCTTTCTCAAACGACAAAACCTGTCTGACATGTTGCCTTACTCAGAACAAAAGCTCACTAAAAAAACAAAAACTCACCAAAAAAAACTACCTAAATTGAGCAAGCATGAACAAGACATGCCATTAACACCCCAGTTGGCCCTGATAAAAAGCTTGCAGTGTGTGGGAAGCAGACATGTTTATCGGACCTTGATCACATACCATCAAAATGAATGGGAGGCTCTTATCAAAAAACTGGTTACCCATTAACACATGCCTCAAAGAGTGAGTCACGCTTGCATAGTGCATAGTGGAGAGGAGTGGAGAGGAGAGGAGAGGAGAGGAGGGAGGATGTGCAGAGAAAAGGAGGAAAAGAGGGGAGAGGAGTGTTACCTTAGCGGAGGAAGTGGAGAGTGCGCGGCCCCTCTCTCCGTGCCCGCTGTAGGCGTTGTGTGGTGGTGGCATGGCCGTGCCGTTCTCTGTCCCGCCTTGCCCACCCCACAGTGGCTGGCATCCGGGCTCCTGTGATTGGTGGGAAACATGTCAATCAAACAAGTGCCAGCCGATGCCCATCTCTATGAATGAATGAATGCATGAGAGAAAGAATGGCAATGTCTAGCCAGTAGTTGAACTATGCAACATGGTATCAACACAGCTGCACAGATGGCTAATAGCGCACACAAGCATTCTGGCAAAACACCACAACACATGCAGAAAATAAAACATGCCAAAACACCATCATCTGCATCATCATCGTCATCATCATCATTGCAATCGTCACACTGTACAACACAACACAGCAGCGCCAAAGAACTGACCACAGAATCACCGAGTACTGCTCACACACAGGAACACAGCACAAAACAGCACCAAACCGCACATATGAATGTGGCTTTGAGAGTGAGAGTAAGAGTGAGCGCCCAAGAGAAAGGACTGAGTGTGTGTGAGTGTGTAGTAGAGAGATAGAGGGCATCAAGTTCACTCAAAAGGGCAGTGGGTCATATTGACTTGTTGAAGCAGTGTATTCAAAGACACACATGACGCGCAACAAAAGCACCCCGACCAGAATCTTCTGCTAGTGACCCTCCAATGGCACTGAGCACAAAGGTGAGGTTAAGCACACAGAGGGACTTAAAAGATTTGAGTGACACTAACATACAAACTCAAATGAATGCGCTGTAGAAGCAGACACAGACACACAACAAGAAGACAGCCAGAACTCAGCCTCACACAAAGCAAAACCCCTCCACACACACACACATAACAGTAGAATGGACCCCATGCCACATTTATGTATACCTAAACTTACAGTACACACACGCACAAACACACACACACACACACACAGACACACACAACAGTAGGAACTCAGAATGGGCCCCAAATTCTTTTTTCCCTGGTTGTTCCCTGGTAATGGTTCCAAAAACGGTCCAAAGTAAGACAGTCAGTTAGAGAAGGATTCAGCACTTTCATCTGCTGCTGTGGGACACAATGACACAATTACCTGGAAACCTGGGTCAGGACGATGCAAATAAAGTCAGGGCACCCTAAGGACCTCATCGTACATTCAAATACCACTTCAAAGGATTGGAAAAATATAATTCAGCCACATAATTCTCACTCATGAGTTACACATCCATTCCTAGCTCAGCTATAGGTTCACTCAATCTTATACAACATGGCACAGGGCAATAACATGGACAATCCACTTTTTTGTTCATTATGACAATCAAATGCAACGGAGTGCTGTGAATGACTGCATGATATTTTAGCATTTGCCATATTTGGCTGTAGAACTTGCATGAATACCATCGAATTTCATTGGTCACTGGTGTTGTAACAAAACGTCCATTTTCTGCGGAACTGACCCATAATAAGAGGCACTGTGCACATGGTAACTGATAAGAATCTTCTAGAAAACAAAAGAATGATGAATGAAGCCATCTGTCAGTGGGTTTAAGTTTAGTCAGCTGTTGGCAATAGCTGGGTTTCCATCCAACTTAAGTTATGCGAATAACAAATCTTTGGTTGGAAACACCTAATGCAGATATAAGTTCAATTCACTTGAGAGGGGTGGATTAACTCTTGATGCGAACAAGGAATAACGCGTTGTTATAGTTGATGTATTTTTGCATATATCGCGTTTCTCGCGTTATCCAGGCGGCATTATATTTTGATCCAACAGCTGGTCGGATTATTAGCCCAATGTTCACTTTTTACGCGGATTGCACAGTTGATAGAAACACAGGCAGATGCACATATTCTTGAGCCGAATTTACATAGTGCGAATATGAAATGTGAATAATTTGTATAGAAATCCAGCTATTGTTTCAAACTTTCACTCTTACAAAAGACCTGTCATTAAAAGTATTACATAAGCTACTCTGACACAAATAAGTCACTGGGCTAACTTGACGGCAGACAAAGTAGTAAATAAACATGAAAGTTACACAAACACTACCATGCAGAGGATGATAATATGGCCATTCATTACATGATTGATGACTATATGATCTGAATATGGCGATAACTTGTCAACAGACCTAAAAGGGATGCATAAATCTTGCACGGCCTGGAAAGGTTGTGGCAAAGGGCCAACAGGTCAGCCATTCACACGTCCTTACAATACCATTCATGAGCTTTAGGGTGGAGCCAAACCTTTGACCTTTACAAATAAAAAGTAGTTGAGGCTGAATTAAGGCTAATTAGATTCATACATTGTGGTGTCTGATTATGATTTCCCATGCTCTCTTGCATTATTGCTACACCTCCGACAGGAAAGCATGTGGAGCCCAGATAAATAGACTGAGATGGCTGAATGTATTTATTTACACACACACACCTTCTGCAAAACACTGATAGATCCCAAACAACAATCATTCCTCAAAACACAAGCAGATTCATGCACATGGGCACACCTATTAATAAAGCCAAAATGTGACACACACACACACACACACACACACACACACACAGAAGTGGTGTATGTGCTCACAGTAGAAGCAGAGGCAGCAGCGGCTGCAGTGGTGCCGGTGTGTATGGGCAGGCTGCGGGGCCCAGACCCAGACCCAGACCGGGAGGCGGAGGTGGAACGGAGGGTGATGGTGGGAGAGTTGCCCTCGCTGAGCGAGCGGGTGCCCTCCCAGCCCTCACAGCGCAACATGGGGCTCAGAGAGCGCTGGACACGCCGCTGAAGGTCACACAGCCAGGGAGGGAAGGAGGGGGAGGGGTGATAGACAAGGAGAGGCAGACAAGGGAGAGACATAGACATAGAGACAGACAGGGCAGACACGGGGTGAGAGAGAGGTAGAGGGAGGCAAACAAGGTGCACAGAAACACCAAGGAGAGAGAGAAAGTGAAAAACAGGGAGAGAGATAGTGATAGAAAAAGAGAAATAAGAGACAGAGCGAGAGAGAGAGAGAGTGCGTGTATGAAAGACCGAAACAACCAAATAAACAAAAACAAAGGGAAGGAGAGGAAAAAATGAAAAAAGGAGAAAGAGGACTAGAGTCAGTGGAGAACAGATTCAATGAGTGGAGAGTGAGTGGAGAACAAAGTCAGTAAGGTACAGAGAGTCAGTGGAGAACAGAGTCAGTAAGGTACAGAGAGTCAGTGGAGAACAGAGTCAGTAAGGTACAGCAGTGGGTACAAAAGGGGTGACGCTGTGAGAGGCCTGACCAACACAAACCTGACATCTCTCACTACACCACAGCTAAATGGGCTTCTTCACACAAATCACTTACAAGCCTTTACCGACACACCCAGCCAACCCTACTCCACAAACACACACACACACAAAGAGAAAGAAAGACACATTCACCACCTCACACAGGGAAAGCAAAATGTTTCATATAGCAGCAGATAACACTGGTCCACAAAAAGGTCAGAATGAGCTAATATGCCCTGATCCACATTTCCATCTAGGCCCTGGCGACACAACCTTCTGCAGGGTCAGGGGGGCCGAGATCTGACCTGCGAGTCAATGTCGGAGCCAGATGGCCTGTGGCCACAGCTGAGCAGTGCCAGCTATGGTCAGTCAGCATGACGGAGCTGTAAGACGTGGGTTTATGACGGTGACAGATTGGCAGATTAACCTTTGACTTCCTGCAAGGAGGAAAATAACCTGACCGTGACCTGCTTGTGAATGGCAGCACATGGTCCAGCCAGATGACCTTTGGCCAGTGAGTATGTTGACCAGGTTGAATGGACTGAAGATCAGTGCTCGTAATGCTTCAGCATGCAACACTGACCTGCTACTACAGTACAACTACTATTGCTACTACTACTGCTGCTACTACTACTGCTACTACTACTGCTGGTGAAGCTGCTGCTATTGCTACTACGACTACTACTACTTCTTAGTGAAACCATGGGTTTGCTCTTTCTGTTTACTAATTCTGAGGTTATTAAGAAGTTGGTATGTCATGACACCAGGTGAAAAAAAAACATCAAACATTATACTTCTTTATACCACTGTTTGATCAAATTTCCTATTGTGATGCACTATTTAGAATGTGCATTATTTTTTAGATAACCGCACAACTATGAAGAAGTTCCACTTTTCTGGCGGTATTACATTTGCATATGAATTCGCCCAGCTCGATGTGAAGTTTAAGCGAACTGTCGTGTTACAATTTAGCGACCTGACGGATGTTCGCAGCACAGCAACATTTGAACTTGTGGCCGATATGGATTTTAAGTCTGTTACACTGCGTTTAGGAGTATGGAGAGAAAAAAAAGCCAAGATAGGGTAGAATCTTTGGATGTGGTGCTTGACAACGACAGACGAGACTAACGACCTGCTTCTGATCATAGCAACCATCCATTTAGAACATTTAACGGCAGTTTATTCCAGTCAGTTTTGAATGAGTCAATATGCGGCGGGAAGAAGTGGTTGTGCAATCAAGCCTGTGTTAGCTATCAAAACGTGTAGATTGTCAGCAAAACTACACAGCGCAGATGTGACAACGGTGGTATAATGAACTCTATGGTGTCTGTATATCAATGAATATTGCACCTATTAAGGTGTAAAAGCCTTACCACCACCTCGAGCATGCACCGATATACACAGGATGTGTCGTTCATTATCCCTTACATAGTATATACTGATCATCTGAATTCTGATAGCTGTATGCGACATGCATGTGCATAGACTTTGCTTGTCTGTATGTATGCATGAGTGCATACTAAAGCTTGGATTATGGTTCTGTGATGACTTAACACAAAGGGCACTGCACTCCATTGCCCTGAACCCATCGCCTACCCTTAATAGTTCTGTGTTGGGTGTGTCTGCGTTCATGTAGTACACTTCACCAAACATTTCTTTGAGTGGCACTATCTACCCCTCCACCATTTATACTTACCCAACCTATCAAATTTCCTTGTCTTGCTTTTTTGTTAACATTGTTGTTAAAGAGACACTGTATATTTCAACAACATTGTTACTGTTCACTAGGGAGTCTGTTTATGTCTGTTAACAAATAAACTTTTTTGAGGTGCATATTAGGCTTTGCAGAGGCTCTGTGGTGGGGGTTCACGTTGCCGCAGAAGCACTGTGTGGTGGCAGTGTCTATTTGACACAGAAGCATAAATTGCCCTCAACTCTTTCACATTAATTTTGGTTATCTACATTTATGCATTTAGCGGATAAAGTCTCTTGCTCTAAGGTGGCAGCCGGGATTCAAATCTACAATTTTCAGGCCACTACCATGCTAGACAGGTTCCTTAACTGCTACGCTACCACCGCCCTTATCTGTACTGTGTTTATATCAATAGTGGTTTGTACTGTATGATGCGTTTCTGGAAGATAGTTCGTTAGTGATGACCATGCCTGTACCTGTGTGGAGTCGGGAGGTCGCAGGTGAATACCGTCCACCGCACTAGAGATGGAGTCCAGAGAAGGGACATGTCTCACTGAGTTGGACTGGTAGTTACTGTGAGAGAGAGAGGGACACAGAAGCATGTGACACTCAGACATAAGACTTCTCAATGAGACCACAATCTAAACCTCTTATATGATTACATAATTTACACCGTCACATCAACATATTTGTCAAGTCTAACCACCATAATTATTATTTCACTTTAATGTTGCTTTAATAACACTACTCGTGTCAATTTGTCAATTTACTTTTAAGTGTGCCATTTTTTACACACCTGTTTTTTTTACATTGATTGTTGCACTGAATGGGTGGGGCATGTTCAAATTTCATGGTGCTGTTCACAATGATAAAGATGGCCTATTTTATTCTACTCAATTCAACTGAATTGATCTGAACTGAATTGAACTGAGAGAGAAAGAGGGAAAAAGTAAATCCTACAGTAGTCAGACTCAGAGTAAAAGTGCAATGAGTTTCCATGGAACAGTGTGTGCTTGAAACAGTAGTACAGTAAGCTGGGAGCCGGCCCAGTGGCCAACTCTGAGTGGGATAAGTGGAAAGTCAGAGAGCTCTACTCAGCCAGCCGTGTCCCGGACAAACTGTTCCGGAATAATCTTAATGACAATCCCAGTAGTAAAGGGAGAAAATGACAGAGAGAAGAAAAGAGAGAGCGAGAGAGAGAGAGAGAGAGAGAGAGAGAGAAGGAAAGAGAGACAGAAAGAAGGAGTATGGGGAGAGAAGAGAGACAGTGAAAGAAGGAAGGGAAGAGGAGAGAGTGAGTGAGGGAAAAAGTGAGGCAACAGACAGAGAAGCTTCTGGAAGAGCATCGTGGCTCTCTGCTCTGATGCCAGGCCCTGAGCTGCCATCCCGCAGGAAAGAATGCATGAATCATTAGTCTAATCCCCTGCACATCCCGCCTGCTGCTCGCACAGCTCATTCACCAGCTGATTCACAAGCAGCAAGCACTCCCACTGGAGACAGCTCCATGCTCACACACACACACACTTGCACTCTTATGACGTATACTCATTTACTCACACAAACACACACACTTACACAAACTTGCACTCTTATGACATACACACACACACACACACAGACTGACAAAGACACACACAAAACCCATCCCACAGAAAGCTGACACACTTTTAAAGCATTCCGAAAGATGACCGTAGATTGATACAGGAAAGTAATAGAGTCCCTTGAGATGGGCTGAAGTGGATGGACACACACACACGGACACACACACAGAGTCTGGTCAGAAGCTCAACAGCTCTGCTGTAATCCATGAGAGACTATTTTGTGTGCTACCAGACGCCCACTTGCGCTTGTGCTGTCCAAACCACATGTCTGCTCCTTCCATCAGCCTTCCTCTGCTCTCCTCTCTGACCTTCCCTTGGCTCACTCTCGCCCTCTCGGTCATCTTCCGTTTTCTTTGCTCTCTCTCTCTCTCCTCTCTGTCAACTTCCCTATTCTCTCCCTCCTCTCTTCTATCTCTCTCTCTCCCCTCTCTGACTTTTGCTCTGCTGTCATGGGGTGGGGAGTCTGGCTCTCTCCTGAGTGAGCCCATGCCTGCTCTTGTGTGTGTTTGTTTGGTAGAGTGGGTACGCTACTCTACTCCTGAAAGGGGACTCCAAACAGAGTAGACTGCTCTTACGGGGGGGATGGTGGGAGGGAGAGAGGGAGGGAGTCATGGCAACAGGGCTGGGCAAACACAAACAAGATTCATCAATGTGAATTCTCTGCTTCAGTGCCAGCTATTGAGGTGAAACTCAAATACTAGAGAGGAAAGCAGACTCACAATGGGGTGAGTGGTGGTGGAGGAAGAGTTGTGTAGGTGTGTGTGTGTGTGAGGGGGGGCGTGTAAAGGTACCTGCTAATGCTGCTCTTGCGTGACAGCGTGTTGCTAGGTGATGCAGGCGGCGTCTGGTAAGTGTAACTGTAGTCAGATCCTTTGAGATCAAGAATAACCTACAAGACACAAGGGATAAAATATTAGTCTACATTTGTCTCAATCAGCACCGTATTAGTTCACTTCTTGGAGATGGTCTGTGTGTGTGTGAGTCTACACATGGATATGAATGGGTGAATGTGGGTAAAAGTGTGTGTACCTGTTCACTGGCTGGAGGAAGTTTGTGAGGCTCGGCTGTGAGGTGGGACAGGTCTTCCAGGATGGTCTGCAAGTGAGTCACCTCTCCCAACATCCCGATTTCCTCATCCTATGAGAGCAACACATGAGCACAAATGCCTGACTATGCTGCTGATCACTCTCCCACACACACACACACACAGTTAAGCATGCTGACCACACCTATCCACCCACAGACACAAAATCCTGTGTATGACCACCGGAACAGCATGACCATGTCAAACTGCATGGCTTTTGGCCCAGTCCTGCTCAGCAGTTTTCAGGTCTGATCAGAAAAGGCCCTTTGTTTCCTTGCCCCCCCCCCGATACACACTCTTTTGCAGAAATACACCTATGCCAAGTTCTCACACAAACAATTTCACCTCAATACACCACCACACCCAAGCATTAATCATTACGTCCACTAAACATTCAACAAGTTCCATCGATCATCTACTGCTATGGCATCTAATGCCAAGGCAAACACACCAAAAGCAAACACTAATTTTTGTCTCCTCATTCAGGTCCCCCTTTCACACAGGTCTCACTAATGGACCTCAAATCAGCCCATCACAAGGCCAGGTGACAGGTGAGACCAACAAACCCACGGGGAGCAGGAAGTGCTAACATGTACAGGCCTGACAGACCCAAAGGGAATTTGCAAATTTGCATACGTCGTGGCTGAGGCCAATGTGGGCTGGTGGCACACATTCGTGCAAGCAAGTGCGCACATGCATAGCCTAGAGGTGCATGTGTGTTTCATAACATGCAATGTCTTACATAAGCTGAGGAGTTTCAGATTAGCCTAATTGAATGAAAATATGTGAGACAGGGGTGTGAATGTGGACGCGAATTTGTGCGTGCGTATGTGTGTATGCGTGTATGTATACGAGAGGAAGCGAGCAAAGATTGAATGTGTGTGTGTACATATGAAAACATGACTAAGCAAGTATGTGAGAGAGAATGTGTGCATGGATGTATGTTTGAGTGTATGCATGTGTCTGAGTGTGTGTGTGTCTGAGTGAGTGCGTGTCTGAGTGAGTGTGTGTGTGTAAGAGGAAGAGAGCAAAGACTGAATGCGTAGATGTGTGAGTATGTGGATGTATGTTTGAGAGGCTGAGTGTGTGTACCTATGAAGACATGACTAAGCAAGTATGTGAGATAGAATGTGCATGGATGTATGTTTGAGAGGCTGAGTGTGTGTACCTATGAAGACATGACTAAGCAAGTATGTGAGATAGAATGTGCATGGATGTATGTTTGAAAGGCTGAGTGTGTGTACCTATGAAGACATGACTAAGCAAGTATGTGAGATAGAATGTGCATGGATGTATGTTTGAGAGGCTGAGTGTGTGTACCTATGAAGACATGACTAAGCAAGTATGTGAGATAGAATGTGCATGGATGTGTAATTGAGTGCATGCATGTGTGTGTGTGTGTGTGGCCTCACCAGCACGGGTTTGAGCATGGTGACAAAGGAGCAGAAGCGCCCACGCTCCTCGATCAGGGCTCGGCACACGGCCCTCTTCTCGGTCTCCTCCAGCACGGCGTAGCGTGTGTTCACATCCTGCAGGGCGCTATCCAGCTGCCCGCGTACCTCGTCCTTACCTGCACAGACAGGCAGAGGTGGAGAGATAGAGGGAGCAGGTAAGATTTGACTTGACCTGAATTCCATTTGACTCCAATAAAACTTTTTACTGAAACATAACACCACTCCATGCTAAAACTGCTGTGTGTATTTTTTATTGAATACTTTCTTTAAATGCAACTCTGTATTCACATACATTGAATAACATGAATACTGAATTTAACCCAGTGGACAATAGGTGCCCCAGCCGAGAGTCAACTGATTTGCATACTGACTACAGAGGCAGTTTTGAAATTACCTCAATACAGCCGTTTCTTCTTTTAATTCTTCTTTTAAAATTAAACTGTTACACAAGGCTCCTTATAGAATTGCTGTACAAGGCTCTAAGTCAGGCCTATCCCCAGTAACACACACAGCACGACTCATATCAGAGAGGGCCCTATAACATATTTGCATATAATTGCAAATACACACACACACACAAATCAACCTACGCACAAAGGCCCAGGTGAGAGTTGTAACATTCAAATGATGCAAGGTCCCCCCCCACACTCCTTTTTCTCTGAATTCCTCCTCTTTATATTATTTCCCATCATATCAGAGAGAGACCTTTAACATATTTGCATATAACTGCATACACACAAACACACACACACAGGCTATGGGGACTAACTCCAAATGTCAGCAGGCATAAAAGGCTTTTAACTGCTGAATCCCCCCTCTCCCAACCTCGTTAAAATTCATCAAAGCCATTAGGTGACTTAAATAGTGTGATTACAGACAATTACATTTCATGGCATTTTTATGACCTCCCTTCAGAATAACTATGACTTTGTAATTACAATCAGCTAAACAAGTTTAAAAAAAAAAACATTAAAAGAGGTCTATGATAGCAGACTTTCCATTTTCAAATGCTGCTGATAAATCTTAGATATCTTAAATATACACGAGAAATTGTTGGGCCTAAATGAAATAAATGGTCACTTATTGCAATGACAGTCCCCAGCCTGCCAAAAACCCAAAGAGTGTACTTAGAACAGCCAGTAGGTGGCAGCGCAAGCCTATTGGAGAATGGTGACGCTGGCTTGCACACGTCAGGAGCAGTTGCTGGGTGTTCTTTCAGTCTGCCTTCCACTGAGGCTGACTTGGTTGACAGGGGCATGCGCACAAGTATGCTGCTCTACTCATACACACACACTCTCTCTCTCACACACGCGTCCTAGGGTAAGGGGCTGCATTCTGAGTTAGAGCCAAAAAGTGTGTGTCGCGTGGCAGTGCTGAAGAGGGCTCAGTGCATACGAGTGTGTGGACTGGTTGCAGACGTGTGTGTGTGTGGCATGCATGGAAGAGGTTATTTTGGACGCATGTCTCCATCCAGCTGTTGCTGCATTCCAACAGCACTGAGGCTTCCTGGCAACCTGTTGGAGTCTCCCTCCAACACTTCATCTTGGTCTTCTCTCTCTCTCTCTCTCTGTTGCTCTTGTGCTTTCCTCTAGTCTCCTGGCAGACTAACGCTTCTTTCATTCTCTGCTTTCTCCTCTGTGAACAAAACAGTGCACTCTCTCTCTCTTGCACTCACTCACACACGCACGCACACACACTCATCTCCAACCTCAATAATTTGATCAGCATGTGGAAGAGGTGGTGGTGGTGGGTCTAACACCCCCCCCCTCCCCCGCCCCCCCCAAAAAGCCTACTGCTCCAACACCCATTCAAAGTCATGACAGCTCCCCAAAGACAAGCCCTGTGCCTCTATTATTAGCTGAGGAAGTGATCCCTCTTGCTGGGCTATGCTGAGCGTCTTACCCCAAGGTTCTCCCCCACCGATTGACCCAGTCCTCACAGCCAGGAGTCCTGTCACAACGCCACGGCCCACCCTACCCCCACACACATCTCACCCTCACTTCACTGGGACAGGAACCAACAGGGGGGCCTTCAAGTTGGCAGCCAAGAGTACAAGCCCCCCACCCCCCCCATACACTCAAACACACACACTCGCCCGCTATAAGAGCTGGCTGAGTAGGAGCTGTGTGTTTGGCAGTCTGACTGGAAGTGTGGACGTGTGGACAGACAGGCTTGTGCTGTGTTATGTGGAGGCCAGTCAGCCTCCATGGCGGTGGCGGCAGCAGCAGCTCTGAAGAGGTAAACCAGAGGAAACGCGTCACTTAATCTGATTTAAGGTCAGAGTTCATTTGCAGAGGAGGAGGAGAACGAGAAGGAGAAAAGGATGGAAAGAAAGAAAGAAAGAGAGAGAAAAAAAAAAGTCCAGAAAGAAACCTACACCAAGAGCCAAGAGGCTCAACCCACGTGAGAGTTTTAACAGTCATATGATGGAAGGGCTTTTTTACCCCCCCCCCCCCCAACCCCTTTTCCCTCTGAATTCCTCCTCTTTATTTGATTCCATGCCTTCCTTGTGTGCCTTTCTCTTTGTGGCAACGCCACCAGAAACAGTGGGACCGCAGCGCTCCGCTCCACTACTCCGCTCGGCTCCGTTCCTGGTGGCTGTGGGGTTGAGATCAGGATCGTGGCTGTGCGGGCCGTCAGAGCACTGGAGTCGGTCTGTTAGCAGTAAAAATACACCCGGCCAGCCCCACTGCCAACATTCCAGGCCACGGCCCAAACCCAGCAGAATCCCCTCTTAAACACACACACACACACACACACACACACACACACACACACACACACACACACACACACACACACACACACGCACTCTCGCAAATATGCACGTATGCACACACACACCCACACGCACACACGGGTGTCTCACACCCCACTATTCAAAATCAAGTCAAACAAGCACCTAGTCTTTTCCTTCTCGCGCTCTCATTTTAACCTCTCCTCCATCAATAAACACACATCTGTACACAACACCTGCTCTTTCTTTTACATACTGTGTGAATATATATATATATATATATATATATATATATATATACACACACACACACAGAGCTTTTTCTAGTTTTAAATAGACAACCTCCCACTCACTTTCCCTCACTCCTTCCAACACACACAGGTTTGCTGACACACTGCCCAGTGCTTGTGTTTGGGGTCACAGGAAGGATTGAAGGGGCTGTGAAGTTTACAGTAGATCAGTGTGGCTTAGTCCTAAGTACAGTGGGCCCTTACAGCCAAAGCACAGAGAGGCCTTGGCTCAGCAGCACGCTCAAGACAGAACATTCTGGAAGGTTCTGGAAGCTTCTAAGGGAAACTTACTTATTAGTCAGTCAATCGTGACTACTACCATGTTAAAAATAATGTCCACTCAAAGATAATAAGCTACGTAGGCTTACTGATGACCTGATTGGAGAGTGGTTTTATCAAAGCTCTTGTTCTCATCTCCTGAACTCCAAACTGATTGAATGCGAGGTAACCAACCTCTCTCACCTCCTGGGAAGACTGCAGAAGACTGTGGCTGGCTGACTGTTGTTGCACAGTATTACAGCAGACTGAATGCTAGTCTGTGAGTCAGATAGTGAAACGGTTGTTATTGCTTCGCTTACTCGTGACATGATGTATGGCCGGCTGAGGGAGACATGTGGCCTTAAGGCTTGCCAGTTAGAAGGAGGGGAGCCCGTGGAGAGGGAAGACGTGTCCTTCTGCACCTGGGCCAGCTGAGGGGAAGCCCAACTCTGCTGGGGCGGATGACGTGACGCACTAACACCCCGCCCGCTACCACTACAATAGGCTGACTCACAGGAGCTAGACACCGCTTACGCAAGGGACGAGTAAAAGATGAACTTGGTCATTGTTTGTTTTGTCAACGATCTTCATTTTGTCTTGTTTCTCTTCCCAATTCCCAAAGTGTCTAAGGGGTTTAGCTGAACACAGTCATTCACTTCTAAACACTATACTGAATGTCTTCCTTTACAGCATAGCTTAGTCATTCAATGGAGACATACAGTGAGGTCCTTCGCACGTCTTTTTTTACACGTACAGTATGTGTGTGCACGCAGGACAGTGGTCAGAGTGAGCTCTCTGGGCGAGCACACAGGCGGCAGCAGCACACAGACTAACTCTGCTCCATCTTGCTGTCGGCCTCGAATCGCTCAGGCTGGACCCGGTTGCCTGGCGACAGACACTTCAGGCTGGTGCTCAGAGCGGGTTGCTTAGCGATTGGCTCTTTGGGAGGCTGGAGGCGAGTGGAGTGGGCAGATTGGGTGCCAGGGAGATGCCAGTCGGCATGGCAGCAGGGTGCCAGCACCCCCCATTTCCCTCATCCTCCGAGTTCCCCCGCAGGCAGCTGATGCCCGCGTGAGCTAAAGAAACGTGAGCCCAGTGGCATTTCAGCAGTGGATGCACGGTAGACAATGGTAGACAATGCCAGTCTGAAGACAGATTTACAACCCAGTGCTGTGGGATGGACTGAGTTAAGGGCTCCCACTGAAGTACAGAGATACTGAAATGGATTCTTCATGAGCACACATGCACAAACAGCCTCTACCAACAAAACTTAAAGGTTTCTTGAGTGGAGGCAACCAAAACACATGGGGGTGGAAAGAAGAGGAGAGGAAAGGAGCTAAGCGAGGAAAACAGATACGAATCAAAGCAAGAAGGAGATAAGAGATCAGGAAGAAAGAAAGAGAGAGAGAGAGAGAAAGAGAAGGAGGGAGAGAGAGAGTGACAGAGAGAGGGGATGAAAGAGGAAAGGGACTTCAATGACACTCCAATTAGCCTATAATATAAACAAAACCAGAGATGGCTCTTTGGGACCATCTCAAACGGCTTTCATTAACGTACGTAATGATGAGAATCATTTTGGAGCCTCTGGAAAGGTGGCGAGAGGAGAGAAAGATGGGATGGAAAAAACACCACAGAGACAGAGAGAGAGAAAAAGAGAAAGAGAGAGAGAGAGAAAGAGTGAGAGTGCTGTGTGGATAAGTGTGCTGGTGGAATGGGGGCTAAAGGCACTTGGCCATGGAAGAATACTACACCATCTGCTCAAACTGCCATCAGTCACTACACACAGCTGGAACTCCACACAATGTCAGACAGAGCATGTACGTGTGTGTGTGTGTGTTGGGCCGGAGATGAAAACAAAATCCAAGATGGAGAGCTCATCAGTCTGGATGTTTTAAGTGAGACATAATTGTTTGTGTGTGTGTATACGTACTGATAACATGCCACACGGGCAAAGACAAGTGTGAAAATATGGCCACCAAACTACTAATAAGAGTCTCACATTGGAAGAGAACTATGTGGGGGTTGGAGATGGGCTGGATTACACAGAAGGGTGATGGGCAGCATGGGATCTCTCACATCCATAAGCACTCAGCACGTCCTGCTGCTCCGGCACCATCCCTCCAGAGGACTCAATTACCCATAACACAATGCACCACACACACACACACACACACACACACACACACCCCTCGGAATGCAGATAGCATGTCGACAAAATGCCAATACTTGAAATGCTATATCAAAGTGCAAAAAGATCCGTGTTCCACTGATGCTGCAGTATTCCACTAATCTGCACCCACAATGCATCATGCTCCTGACAGACACACAAGTAGATTAGCAGTCGCTGCACGGTGCAGTATGGTACGGTACTTCACATGCTATCTGCATGCAAGAGGATACATGTTCTGCTGATGGTGTGTTGTGTTCCACTTTTGTCTTGTTTAACTCACACTTCAACTACAGAGCCACTCTTGCATATCTAACAACACTCAAAAAAAGAGGTGAGGAGTGAATGATTGGGAAAAAAGCGTACATATTTTGTGTGTGTCTCTATGTGTGCAGGCGGGACTTTATTACTAACACGCCTGATATGAAACTGCGCCAGGCAGTAAACGTCTCGGGCTGAGTGTGTGGGTTCATCTCCAGGCAAACCAAACACACGGGGGTGGCAAGGCGAGTCCGTCCAAACAAACAGAGCCTCGGCAGCAGCACCCTCCTAAAAATAGCGCCTTCGGCCATATTAAGAGTCCCGCAGATTTAGGGGAGCGCCCCTGTAAACAGAGCAGTAAGCCTGTCGTGGCCCCGGGCCTTGCCTGCTTTCGGCTGCTGAAATAGAGTGCAGAAAAACAGCCAAGGCTTTTCATCTTGTCCAAGGCCCACATGCCTCACTCAGTTATGTGATTGAGCAGCAGAGAGGGGCTGCTTCTTAAGTGCCAACCACTGGTTGTAGAGTAGACTCAAATAAAGAGACGGATAAAAAGTTGTTTACTGCTGTTCAAAGGGGGAGCGCTGTTGTTAAGTGGACTGGGTGGGGTGGAGAGAGAGATGAGGGCATCAACTTTTTCTCGACGCTGTAAGAAAGAAAAAAACTAATGAAGTGATGAAGTGGGAGTGGGAGTGAACACAGTGCTCCCCACAGCATCCCTTTGCAGTTGTCGTTTACCATGCTCCCTCTTATTCACTCACTCCTTCTAGTGAGCTCTTTCCACACTTCATCTGAAGCGCCATGACTTCTGTAAGGGGATGGTGTTGACGGAGCGAGGTTCACAAAGCACTTATAGCACAAGCACAAGCTCCCTGCTTCTGGGACTGGAGCCACCCGTCTGTTTGGGCTTTGCCGAGGCACCTTGTGGGTTCCTCCTCCCTTTTTGAAAAGCAGATCCTCCTGCAGATACACACTCACACATTCCGGCTAATGAGCACCAGGGCTCTGCTTGGCCCCAGTGGTGACCTTGTGACCTCCTTGGGTCAAATGCCGGACAACGCCTTCAGCTGCTCACGCTGAGGCTTTAAACGCCAGGGAGTCACGAGATGACACAGTCCCCAATGGCCTAGCATGTTCACTGCACTCAATTTAAATAAATGTCGGCAGAAGTTGATGTGACTAATAACCAAACACTTATACACACACACACACACACGCTAGCATGGACACGCCACTTGCCTTTGAATACCAGAGTAGAGTAGACTGGATGCGCTACAGAGTGCGTGGGCTGGGGTCGAACTCGTCAAGTGCAAGACAACACGTGTGTGTGTGTGTGTGCGCGTCCTGGCGATGAAGAAAAGACTTCCAGGAATCTGCATTTGGGGAGGCAGCCTCTGCATTTAGCTCTTGATGGAGGAGAGTGAGTGTGGACTCCCACACTGGAGCCAAGACAAGATGTGAGCCAACAATGCACAGAGAAGGGAGATTCAATGGGGGAAAGAGAAAGAGAAAGAGAGAGAGAGAGAGAGAGAGAGGGAAGGAGTATCAAAAGGGTGAAATGAGGAGTAAGATGGATGGATAACCAAAGAGGGCAGAGAGAGTGATAGACCGTAATTTACAGCATGTCTAATGTATATCTCTTCTAAACACACCTTTTTTTCCCCTCTCTGTCAGATAACAGTGCACTCCCCCATCTATCATTCAGAGAGCAGGTCAGAGGTCAGAGCCCAGCCCTGAGGGGAAGGAACACTACTCTAAGCAGCTCACATGGAGCCCTACTCATATTTCCCTCTACTCCAAAACAACGTCTCCATGATCACACAGAAGAGTTCAGAAAATGTAAACTATATACTATACTGAACTGTGGAGTTGCCTATAGGTCTCTGTAAATGTGCATCAATATGAGTGTGTGTATGTGTGTGTTAAGAAGGCAGTGTCTCACAGGTCTTCTGAGGATGGGTCAAAGCTGCGCATGTTTATTTAAAGGCCCATGGAGAGGGTAGGTCAAAAAGAGGCATGCTGACACAGCACAAGAAGACTTTCTCTGTTCTCTTCTTTCACTCACTCACACACACACACACTTAAAAGAGTGAGTAAACACCCACACATATTTTTCTCATCACAAGAGAGAAACAAAAACACAGACAAATGTGTGCAGAAGTGCAAGGACCACCGAAGTTCAGAGGTCAACAGCACTCGGATTAATCCTCCAGCTGTCCTTTAGATGCAGAGATGCTTCATCAGATGAGGTCGGCCTATTCTGTCCTCTGCCACATCCCCTCCTGCTCTCTCTCTGAAAAATCCTAGTCACAATTAACCAGCTGATTTCTCCTGCATGTAGCCAACATTCCACTCCTACTCTTGGGCAGGCCGTACTCTACAGGGCTGCTGCACTGCACAGATGTCCTCCGTCATGGTTTCTATGGCTACAATAGCAGGGGTTCCATTCAACCTAATGTCCACCAAGACAAAAAATCCTGAGAGGAAGCAATTGGAAATTCTGATCAAATCGTCAGATGCTCAGGCTGATATAAATTCGATTTGTTAGAGGTAGCATTTCTTAAATGTCAATTTACATGAGAAGTAATGAAATCGAGGTTGATATGAATTTATTCACATAATGTCACATTTGATGGCAGTAAACACTGCCCTGCTTTCAATGCACTTGAAATGACTGAGCTGAATGGAATACCAGTCTATCAGCTAGCCAATGTGAATGTCTCTAGGTTAAAGAGGACATCTAGGCAGAGGCAAAGTTCAGTTGATGAATAATGTATAAATACAGTCACACACTTACACGTGAACACAGGGTAACGACTGCAAGAAAAATTCAATGCCTGCTCTAATTTGTTCCACAGCTGTCTTCCGATGAACCTTGCTGGACGACGGACATCTTTATCAGATGGGACACTTTTGGCTTGTCTGTACAAACTTGCAAGCGCACGCACGCACGCACGCACGCACGCACGCACGCACGCACACGCACACGCACACACACACACACACACACACAGGCCTGGAATGTGGTGTCCAGACCCTGTCGGGGTGTGTAAGGGTCAAGCAGGTCTGCTAAGCTGCTTGCAGGCCGCAGCACTTCCAAAGGGCTCCACTGTGGGGACAGCCTCTGCAGTTAGCTGCACTCAGATACCAAGAAATATCATGAGATTGAGGCTGTCTGAACCCCACAAAGGAGGGGGAGAGAGAGAAGAGAAGAAAAGGAGAGAGAGAAAAAGAGAGAGGGAGAAAAGGAGAGAGATAGAGAGAGAGGGAGAGGGAGAAAAAGAAAAAAAGAGAGAAGAGTAAAAGAAAAGAATATACAAAAGAAAAAAAGAGATAAAGAGAAAGAAGGAGAGGTAGAGAAAAGGAGAAAGAAAGGGGAAGGGACAGAGAGAGAAACAGTTGGAAGGAGAAAAATGGAAAGGGGGAGATGCATAGAGGAAGGATGACAAGAAAAGAGTGAACAAGAGGAAAAAGAGAGCGCTGAAGCTCGACAAAAGGACAGGAATCAATGAGGCCCTGATTCTGGCAGGACCTGAAGGCACAAGCAACCTGGGCTACGTGACCTTGAAAGCTTCAGCAGGAGCCAAAGATAGCTCAGGACAGGAGGGTACTGGAGTTTTTCCTAACCTCACTTTAAAAAGCGCTTTCACGCTTTCTGGAAACACACACACACACACAGATTTAAACAGAGCTGCAGAATGTGTTTGGACAGGGGTAAGAACAGTTTGGGCGAGTTCCTTTCTACTTTATATGGGCATCAACCTTTAAGTTTTATGGTGTAAGCATGGTGTGTGTGTGAGTGTGTGTGCGCCTGTACAAAAGTGCTTTCATCATAGTGAGCAATTGAAGTCTGGATTGCTGGATCTCCAGCACTGGTCTGGGCTCGAGTGTGGAATCTGTGCCGTCTGCTGAAACAGACACTGGCTTGTTCATCAGCGAACAGTAGTGCCAGGTGTGCAGGGGGCCACTCCCGTCCTCCCCAGCTGACTGTGTGTGTGTGTTTGTGTGTGTGTGTGGATGTTTAGTGCCTGGCTGGTGTCAGGCTGTAGCTAGAAGAGGATCTTTACTGCAAGGCATGCTCCCCTTTGGCCTGAGTAACGAGCTGGGCCACAGAGCATCTCTGGAGCATCCCCCCCCACACACACACCTGCCCTACTCTACTCTCTGACCTCATGCAGTCTGTGACTGCCAGTGACCCACTGGTCTCCCACTAGGTTAGCAGCACAGAATTCCTTTAGCCATTCTGAGCTCAAACCCTCTCCCTGCCTGTTGGCCCACTGAAATCTGAACACACAGCTTTTGTCCCTGGAGGGAGTAGCCCACACATCACTTTAGAGGGTACACTTTACACTCATGGGTATTAATGGCCTGAAGCAAGGCTTGTGGCAGAAACAAGTGCACATACACATATGTAGGTGAACACACTTTAGGATCCTGTCTGTCTGAGCACACCACACACATATATTCCAAACATGACACATCTGATAACTGAGTATTTCTCTGCACACATAATGTACCTGGATACGTGTGTGTGTATGAGTTTGCATACCTTTGTGTGTATGTCTGTACAAATGTAATGCGCTACTCGGAAGAGTCTCTTCCTATCAGACATGCACAGACGGCACTTTTCCACTCAGCTTTTAACAGGCTGCAATTAGGAACCCATGGTGACAAACAGCAGGCATGTTTCGGACACTCTGCAGTCTAATGTTGGACTGTGAGTGAGTAGGCGTGTGACTGTTAGAGTGTGTATTTTTGTATGTGTGTTATGTGTGTGTATGTGCATGTGTGAAAAAGAGTAGATATGTCTATATACACGTCTCTCTTGGTGTTTGGTTGTGCAAGGGGTAAAGCATATATTTGTGTCTGTGTGTGTGTGTTTGGGAGGTGTATGTGTGGTGTATGTGTGTTCAGGGCCCCTGTTTATGAGTGTAAAATCAGGCCAGAAATGCAAGCATGTGAGCACTATTGCTGACCTAGTTCTGTTACTGTTACTGAGAGGGAGGGGAGGAGGGAGGAGGAGAGAGAAAGAGGAGAGGGAGAGAGGGGGAAAACACACAAATCTAAAATTCTCTTCTTTCTGCTTATATCTCACCACCATCAGAAAGAGCTGTGATACCATTAGCATACTAATGCCAAGCCTATTTAAATAATTCAAATCCTCCGCAACTGCATGCGCACACACACACACACACACACACACACACACAGACACTCAACCGAGTCTCCTTAGCCCTCTTCCAATCTGACTGCCTTAACAAACACACTCAATGCAAACAGTTTACACACTCTCCACACACACACACACACACACACACAACTACCAAGTCCACTATATTAGTTCTCTCAATAAGCATCAGTGGACGAGAAAGGTACAGAAATATTTAGCATGATGTAGCCTAGAGAGCGAGAGGGAGTGTGTGTATGCATAGGAAGGGCGGTTAAGCATAATCATTCAAAGTGGGAATGTCAGTAATTGGTGCATACACAACAGTCACTTTCACTTCCTAAAAAAGTAGGCTGATGTCTACGAGTCCTTGAAAAGTGATGCCTAAATGTCCTTGACACACACCTGTGCCTTCAGCTCGAACTCATGAAGTTCTGAAGATCATGTGATATAACAGCCATAGTGCACTATGCTTGTCAGAATGGAATGCCCCAGGGCTGAAGCTAGTCTGCCTCAACAGTGAAGACCTGTGGCTCGCTCTCTCTTTTGCTCACTCTCCCCTGACAGCAACTGGCCGCCACTTGAGTGTGTTAACATCCACATTGTATGTGTGGGAGTGTGAGTGTGTGGGTGTGTGTGTCAAAGTGTCTTCAAACATAACAGCTCCAGGAAACACTATCTCATTTGCACAAGCCATGAGTAGAACACGACGGTTCTAATGAAGGCCAAATGTGTCAGATTGCTCTTAACAGCTGAAGCGGTGATTTGTTATAATGAACTCAGCTCTGTGTGTGTGTGTGTGTGTGTGTGTGTGTGTGTGTGTGTGTGTCAGAGCTACGGTGATGAGGCTGCCGAGAACACACACCCAAGTCCAGAGTGATGTGTGAGGAGTGTGCAAATCACACAAGAGAAGCCCATGGCGACCTTATCTTTACTGCATTAAACTAAACCACCACCGTTGCATTTATTTTACATGCATTAATAACGCCTCTGTGAAATATATGAGGCATCTGTGTGGCCTCGGGTACCCAGCCCAGATATGTCCCTGGAGTAGATATTCAAAAGACCTTCTCAATTCAGACCATGCCACGTTTCCCAGGACTAGAAGACTAAACTAGTTTTTTTTCCCATGGGCAATTCTGAGAGTGGATGATTCAAATTTATATTAATTCTCTACAGTCATATACACATATACATCGCTGAAAAGATGCGGGATTAAATTCCAATTCACATAGGGTATAATAGAACTGCTTACTTTTAATAACATAATTTATTTGTGCAGAAAAAAAAGATATACATAAAAAAGAGCTTAATGGAAGGCCAATTTTTAAAATTAAGAGTTCCCTAATTCCTACTTTGAATTACACATGATTGAAATCAGTTTGTAAGGTTTCTGATTAGGCAAATCAAGCAGATTCTCCAAGAGAGGTTCTGAGTGAGTTCAACTACAGACACAGAGCACAGGTTATGCTTTCTGCTTAGTCTATTTGGAACCTATAAAAAAGATGGATGTGTTATGGCTCCAAGCCACATCTCTGCATTTTAAATCCAGCGTCTACTGCATCTAGCTTCATTGAAGTTGATTGTCCCTGCTCTCTTGTTAATCTGAGGACACACACAGGGCGCATGGGTCTGCATGTTTTATGTAGGGTGAGGATGTATGGAAAGGATTCACAGGTCCCTCTTTTCTTCCTCCCCTACACGTGTCCTTGGCGAGTGTGAAACTGGACGGACGCCACACTGATATGACCCCGTTTCCTGGCGGGAAAGCTGCACTTCCTTCTCTCTGCTTCCTCTCTCCTCACCCACACTGCATTGCCCTCTACCCATGAAACCTGGACCAGAGAAGCTTCCTGCTTCAGCACTGGATCACAGGAATGCTGCACACGCGGTCTGTGTCCGTGATAATGCAACACATGCAGACCACAGGAAAGAAGCCAAAGATAGATAGCATGTTCTGGGTACCAAGTCTCACCATGGCTTTTCCAACCTGAGCTGAGCAGGGAGGTGTTTATTTTCATACTTTGTTTTTGACTGTCAAATGTCATGCATGCATGCATGGAAGGGAGGCATCATTGCTGTGGACTGTGCTGTTGCTCACATAAGGAAGGGCAGGCAGGCAAATCAAACTAAATAAAGCACATGTAGACTGAGGGGCTGAGAGAGAGCTCAGTGTGTGGTGTGTTCCTGGAAAGGAAGGAACACACGAGGGCAAGGGCAGCGCTGGCCGAGGAGGGCCATCTGTGAAGTGGTCCAGTCTCTGTCTTAATGACAGAGCCTGAGGCTGGCAGAGTCGGCTTCACTTGCTCTCTCTCTCTCACACACACACACACAGCTGGCTCTTACCTCAGAGGAACAAGTCCCTGCTTTACATCTCTCCACACCCTCAACATTACTTTCCTCCTGCCTTTCGCTCACTCGCTCATTTCGTCTCTCCTCTCTCGGAAGCCATTCCAAGGTTTGCTTTTCCCCTCCTTTTGTGACGTTGCAATTTCTGCATGTCCTCCCTTGGCCTGGTAGATGCGTGTTCTCATACCGCAGGTTTGAGAGTGCAGAAAACATATGACTGCTAACCTCATGGTGGGCAGGGTTAGGGCAGAAAGAACTCCTGGCCTCTGGGAGTTGACTTACCAGAAATCAGCACTGACAGGCATTACTGCAAACACCATAATTAGCCTGCTTTACAGCTTAATATCATGCCAGACAGGGTCTCATGTATGTGGCTTCTTTTCTTAAAAGGCCTTCAAAGCAGTGACTTCTTTTAATGATTGAACAAAGCCATGTACTGTGTAACTCACTGAGCTTGCCACACTGGATATGGTAGCCAGAGACCACAATCCACACACAGGGCAGACATTACAGGGTGTGGTGTTCCGAAAAGAGCGTGGGGGCTGGGTGCGATGATGACAGTGGGTGTGTACAGGTGTGCCATTGTCTGCGCACTGACAGTGGGAGTGGTCGGGTGGTAACCAGACACCTGCCGACGACTGTTGTTTACTGTGGGCTCGTTGCTAAGCATCAATATCATTCCGACTT
This sequence comes from Tenualosa thibaudeaui, assembly GCA_027481765.1. Taxonomy (NCBI): domain Eukaryota; kingdom Metazoa; phylum Chordata; class Actinopteri; order Clupeiformes; family Clupeidae; genus Tenualosa; species Tenualosa thibaudeaui. The sequence goes on from JAIFZK010000003.1 coordinate 2,755,064, forward strand.
CTGATTCACACGGTGCATAATTGCCTCGCTCACGGTCTGGCCAAGGTGCTGTATTTGCGTTTCAGCAAAAAAACTGACGTACATGCAAACACACACAGACACACAACCACACAGACAGACACACACCTATACACACAAAAAGATCTTACCTTTCTTGACCTTCTTCTGCAATTTGATTGTGTCTGATGACTTCTTCTTGATATCTGCACGGGCTTTCTTGTACTCTGCATCAGATGAATAAAACCCTTTACTACCCCTTTTATACCCCACTTCAATTGATAATCAAGTAATTTGCCTCCAATATGTGTGAGGCCGCTGAGAATGGATTCCTGCCTTCTTAAACAACACTGAATAATTAATAAAGGAACAATTCACTGAGGTCAACAGCTTAACGGGCTACGGCACAGCTTTTGAAAAATAGATGAAACTATTGCCCTTCTCTTTACTTTGGGGCTTTTATTTCAGATGCCTTTAACCTCCCTCTTCTAAACAGCCTTGAGGAGCCAGTGTGTGTTTTTTCTTTATTACATTACAACTATTTTATCTAATGGTAATTAATGTCTGCTTCCTTGGAAAATCATAAACATACACAACCCATAATAACAGTAGTAAAACAAGGGGACCTTGTCATTGATGGGCGGCAAGCAAAACAGAAAGTCAAGTCCAGCACATATGAGCTTCTACTACTGTGTGACGAGTGCAAGCACTCAGCTATTGACCCACCCATCCTTTGGCCTTGGGATCCTGCACATGGCATTAAAAAGGCAAAATGACTCGCCAAGTAATTAAATTTGCCTTAATTATTGTGTGGCAGAGTTGGCTGCTTGTTGCCAGTCGCTCGTCGTGAAATGAGGTCAGCGGGAGAGTGCAGCACTGCAAGAAACTGCTAGGCACTGTACTGTACCTTTGGCATGGTCTTTATCCAGCTGACTGGCCACCTTCTTCCACTCCTCAATCTTCAGTTCCAGGGGGCTGATCAGGTTATCCATGAGGGCCCTGCCAAGCACAAACCCCATGACCCGACCGGCCAGTCACTCAGGCAGTCAGTCAAACAATCAATCAATCAATCAACCAACCAAAAAAGCAGTCACAGAAAGCAAAGTAGAGAGATTCCCCCTTTCGCCTCTGTATGCCCCCTGTCCTCCCATTCCGACTGACTCGACTACCAGGAACCACTCATGCTGCTGTCATGCAAGGTGACACACACACACACTATAGAAAAACATCACAGGATGACATTCAAGTTTCTAAAATGATTTCATGTCAGGGATGAGGTTTGCCATTAAAAAATGACAAAATCAACTTGAAACTTGCAACTGCAAACTTTAGTAATGGATTCATGTCCTGTTTTCAACTGCTCTAGTATGGCATGCAATTACAACAGACCAGGACCCTGTCCACCTCTAATGTTATTATATCCATCTTATTATGCAGTTGGAAGAGGAAGAAAACAAGTGCTGGTCGCTCAGCGCAGACAAAGCGTGGGCTTGTATTCTGCTGGCAGATGAGAGGAAGAAATGGCTGTTCCCATCCTCTTGAGTTGACTGACTCAGGGAGGCCCCAGAGCCAGAGCCCTTAGGAGCAGCAGCAAGTCCTGTAATACACAGTCTTATCTGGAGCAATCTGGGGATGTACATGCTACACCTCTATGCTGTAACCCAGCCTATGACCCTGCCTGAAGGTCCAGCCTATCACAGCTGTAATTCCTTATTACCAACCGCCTTTCCACCTTACCCCACCCCACCCCTTCATGTCCCTGTGCCCCTGGACACCACACTGCTCCCAATCATTGGCTTCTGTCCACAGCGGAGCAACAGGCCTGCAGGCTAAGGTTAGGCAGGGAATGGGGAGTGATGGGTCTGGGGCCAGAAGGGAGATTGGATGAGGTAGGGGGGAAGGAATTGGGCCTGCTGAAGGGCATGGTGAAAAATGAGTGCCGCCACTGCTCAGCTCTGTGTGTGAGAAGATAGGTGGATTCTAACTGGAGACTGCGTGTGTGTGTGTGTATGCGTGTGTCTGTGTGCATGCATGTCTGTGCGTGCGTGTGTACATGTCTGCGTGTGTGTGTGTGTGTGTGTGTGTGTGTGTGTGTGTGTGTGTGTGTAAGTGAAAGTGACATGCAATGATTCTATGTGAAATCCATACAGTCTAACACGGGTCTCATCCATACCCGTCTCCTCCATGATGCAATGCAATGCAATGCGCCCTTGCATGGTGAATGGGTGTGCAATAATAATGAATGTTATTGAGTGGAGAGCACTATGGTTAGGTGTGCTGGAAGCCAACATGGAAGTGTGTATGCAAAAACAAAATGGGGGGTTATGCGATGGAGGGAAATCAATCCCAAACTCATCCAAAATGCCAGTCCGAGTCAATAGCTCTGTTCCCCAGGCGATAACAGGCTAGAGAGCAATTACCGCCGCCTCAGCAGGGCGAGACTCTGCACCAAAGGCCACTGCACACATCTGTGTCTGTCGGTCTGTTGCTCCTACACGATATGACTCCCCCCCACACGCCCCTCTCCCCATGGTCGCAACCTAATGATTCATGGTGCTCTGTGCTCCAGATTGTCTAAATGGTGAATATTTACCACTCATCTGTGTTTTCGATTGTGGTGTGAGCAACAAGGCTTTTAAAGGAGATGAGAGAACAGGCTTCATCATCAGCCATCGCCATGGCAATGAGCTGAGCCGTTCAACCCCCAAGGCAAAAACTGGAGTAAGGTGGGGCTTGCATTACAATCATTACAAGGGACTGGAGCCAAAGGGGGAGTTCATTCTCTTTCTCCCACCCCCTCTTTGATTTTGCTTTTTTTTTTTTACAAGGAGAAACATTTCAATCAAAGCATATCATGCCCTATACTCAAATTAGCTTTTATAGACAAAACCCAATCTCAATGTTCTTCTTTTCCCTTAAGAGACATTAAGGGAAAACAATGTGACCAGTGCAGTGGTATGGCACCGGGCCCACCACTGAAGAAAAAGAGGGGGGGGGGAAAGACAGAAAGAGACTGAATGTCATTCTGTCATGGCTTATGGGGGGACACTGGGGTTCAGCCAGAGAGAGAAGAGGAGACAGAGAAAATGGTGTTCAGCCAGAGAGACAGAGAGAGAAGGGGAGACAGACAAATAAGGGGGATAGAGATAATGGGGTTGAATAGAGGGACAGAGAGAGACGGGGATAAAGGCACACTCACGTGGTGAACTGCTTCATCTTACTCTCGATGCTGCGATGCCTCATGCACATCCGAGTCAGCGCTGAGCCGATCTCTTTTGTGGCCCCTGAGAAAACAAACAAACAAACATTAGTTAGTTAAAAAAGAAAACCCATACAATTCAAGCCCCGAAAAATGCTCAGCATCTTAATTAAACGAGACCTCTTTGCTCTAACGATCTTTGTGGCTAATCTGGACAAAGCAGCCTTAAGCACAACACGTCCTAATCCGATTGGCCCCACCAGAGTTGCTCTCCCCCTGCTGCTCCGCCTACCCACACAGCGCCCTAATGGGGATCTGATCGCTTCGTTTGTTTCAAAACACGGAGCTGTTGCTGGATGAGGCTGGTGACACACGTCCAAGGCCCAGAGATTTAAGACGCGGGGGGTGCGGTGTGGTGTATTAGAGTGGAGTGGACCCAAGAGGTCGATTGCACAAGCGACACTCATGCATGCATTTTCCTCTCTCTTACACACGCACCTCTTTTTTGACTTTGAGAGAGTGCCATCTCCCTCTACCCGTCCTCTGTCCCTCAGCAGCTCTAGCCACTCTCCTAATGCCTTTCTCAGGAGGCAAAAACATTCATTCGTCCCTTTTCCTGCATCGCCTGCCAACATTAAGCCTCATTGCTTCCCATTTCACTCTTCGTTGTCTATCGTCCAGCATCCTCCTTTCCACATGTGTGCACTCGCTCTCGCTCTCTTTTCCCTTTCTTTCTCTCCCTCTTCCTCTCTTTCTCTCAACAGCTGTTTTCTGCAGGCTGTGGCAGCAGTCGTCAGGGGACAGAGAGCCAGACCGCTGAAATGACCTTGTCAGGAGATGCCGACATCTGGTTCTGATCTGCGGCCATTTATCAGTTTTACATCAGCACGACCATCTGAGACATGGAGGGGGTCTGCTTGAGTGTGCGTGTGTGTGTGTTTGTGAGAGAAGGACGCATGGTGCATGGATGTCCTGTGCTAAAAATAATCTGGTCATTACAAACTGTAAACCGTACCAGATGAGGCAGCCTGGGTTCACAGAGCACAACAATCTGACTCACTCGTCAATGTTTCAGGCCCTTTCGGGCTAAACAAACCAATGCCGTACAGGCTTGTTTGTGAGCTTAGCATACATCTGCTGACTGAAACCACAACCGTGCCTTCTGAGTGTGCTGAGCACACGTGCAGTCGTGTGACAGAGAGGGCTCAAAGTGTTGCAAGGCTGGGCAGAAGGTTTTGGTTTTAGCTCTCTTCCTCAATTAGCCCAATCACATGCACAGGGTCTGGCCACATTTTCGTAATCGCACCAAGCTACACCACGCCTGCGGCCAATGGTTACCACCCGTCACCAGCTCCATCCCACTTCGCCACAGACTTGAGCCTCGCACCCCCACCCACTTCATACCTCTCCCCTCAAGCATGTAATCGACTCTAAATGGAGTTCAAAACGCTGCACTTTATCCATTGCTCCTAAATGTGCCAGCCTTCAATAAAGCTGGGCCATGTTCACGTGACAGGGATATCTTATGAGGTAGCTGTGCTAAGTTGGCTGTGGTTGTGGCCTATGCACATGTGAGGGTACAGAGGTGGAGTCTTCGTCTATTACCACATCCACGTCACCTTGCCAGGTTGGGAGCAGCAAGTGGAGGAGGAGGGGAGGGACACTCAACTAGATACGGCCGGTTTCCAAATGTGCCTTGGAAATTCACTGAGGCAGAGCGGAGTGAAGCAGAACAGAACAGAGATGAGTGCAGCAGCCCAGCGCTGGATGAACTAAACCCTATTTGCTATCCAAATCCACCAGACTCCGCCCTGACAGACTGGGGTAGGGTTTGGGCGGAGCTGAGCGGAGAAGAACCAGTGCTCTCGGCAACCCAGCCCTGGAGAGGGAGAGAGAGGGAGAGAGAGAAAGAGAGAGAGAGAGAGCGATCACTCCGGCTCCGGAGCGGCTCCTTCCCCCCCCTCCTCTCCACTCCACTTCCCCTGCCCTTGCTCACACAGGCTGCCCCGAGACCTCGATAAATGGGCCTTTTGTAGCATCCCTACCTCTGAATACAGATCACTTCCTATGAGACGGCCCAGGGAAAGATGATAATACGCCTTTCACAGAGGCCAACAGAGAGAGAGAGCAAGCAAAGGGGTTAGAGAGAGATGGAGAGGGAGAGAGAGAGGAGAGCCCATAATGAAATAGACATGGAAAGTAGGAAAGGGAGTGAAGTGAAATGGCTGCTGAAACAAAGGAAGAGAGGACTTCAAAGAGAAAAGGGTAAAGAGGGAGGAGGTGAGAGAAACGGAGCCAGAGAGAAAATGAGTGAGAGTGAGAGTGAAATACAAACATACATACATACAAACACACACACACACACACACACACGCACACAGCAGCACTGTGTCTATTTGAAAGGTTAGGAGAGAGAATTCTCTGGCTACAATATGAAGTGCCACTGCACTGCATGCATGAAGAGCTGCCTCCACTCTCAGTCCTCCAAAAGGATGAAAAGGGAGCTCTGTTTAGCCTATATCCATCTGAACACCACCTCACAGTCCACTGAGCCTATTCCCACTCCCTCTCAAACCCCAGCACCTGAGCTCCAGGCTCAGTAACACAAACCACTGCACTCGCAGGCACGGATTAAATCCAAACACTACTCCTTTAGTGTGGAGCTGTGTGTGTGCGTGTACACGCATTGAACTACACAAGCGATAGAGTACCACAGTGCCATTATGAAAGGAGGCCTCTCATAGAATTTAAGCATACAACTCAGTACTAGGTAATAACAAAGCATCATTCTGTCCGAGCAAAAAGGTCTTAAAAGGCTGTTCTTCAAGCCGAGGAGCTACACGAGATAAAATAGACTACACTAAAATGCGGAAAGAGAAATCGGAGTTTCTTCAAAAAACAGGTCAAGAAAAAGAAGAGGAAAACACGGCCCAGTACAACAAGATCATCTCCGAGAATTGAGAGCTTCAGTTAATGTTGACAGAAGAGGGGTTTGCAAGCCAGATTGCTGCTGCTGATCTTGACCCTGGTTGTTGTTGATACTGCTGACATGGTTAAAATCACTCAGCCTGCATCGTATGAACTCTCAGCGCCCAGACATTTGGACTGGTGGAGAGTCAGAAAGACAAACCGCAAATCAAGCCTGAGTCTGAGCCCACCTTCTGTGAGTTCGGGCCAAAGTGTGTGTGTGTGTGTGTGTGTGTGTGAGAGAGAGATAGTGTGTTGGCGTGTAGGAGGGTGCAGCAGACGGGGGAAGGCACAGGCACCACTAACAGGGGAAAATTGCTTAATTGGTGAGGAAAACAGTTTTGCCTTTTCAAAATCACATCAACCGACTTCCTTGGTCCTGAGACCTGCGACAAAGACAAGTCTGTGTTTTTTTTAACAAAAGGGAGACTCTTATTTACCCTTTTCACATAGTATTCAAACCTGAGCACAAACCAACTCACTACTCTCACACAGACTTGCCGCTGTCTAATTACGAGTCAGTCTTGACTGAGACTGCTAGAGAAAGAGAGAAAGAGAGAGAGAGAAAACAGAGCTTCAAACTGTGAGACTTCCGCAACATTCAGAAGCAGGTTTAGTCCCCCGTCCAACATATGCATATGGACCTTGTAATGACTCACAGCCTCAAAACCCCTGGCGGAGAAATTGCAAATAAGATGGGTAAAACAAAAAAATTACAAATACAGAATAGATAAACACCAATTTTTCAAACAGCTTAATGTCCACGTCATATCGCTGCATCTCATAGTGAATAAAGTGCAGCTTCTTCTCTGGAGATTGATGAGCAATGGTAGTCAGGTAGGCGTGAGGCAGTGAGTCATGCCGATTGAATAAAAATAAAATCTCTCCAAGCATCACACCACAGGACATCTGTAGGTCTGCAGTTCAAACAATGCCCAGCAAAAAGAAAATGCTGCAAGTTAGCCTAGGCTATGCTTGGCTATTACTAGGGGTACTTCTGAGAAAAGGTCTTTCTTTCTGGCTGAGTAGCTGGACCTTAGCCAAGAAATGTCCTAGTGGTAGCAAAGAGTTTTGCTCAGCCAGTGCATCTAGCCACGAGCCATAGGGCCTCAGTACATCTTCTTCCAAGGTTTGGTCGGACCAATCGCAACTCCACAACTGCGCTGCGATGGTGCAAAACTACTAAGGCTGTGGCCAAGGAAAAGTGGTTGTTTGAATTGGCTTAGGCTTTGACTTTGGAAGAGTTAGACTTGGGCTTTTGAAAGTTGAGCAGAAAAAGGCAATCAAGACATCTGTTTTGGCAACATTGCTCTGATTGGTTGCAAAGCTATCCTATTGTGTGCAGAGGCAGTTTGAAAGAAAACTGCTGATTCTGCCCCTAGGATTGAGCCTAGTCTATCAATCATGTTTAGACTGCATTTTGATGTTATAGTCTGGCTTGTCAGGCAAGCAGGATGTGGTGTGTGATACATATTTGTTCTTCCGATACACACTCTTTTCCCCTTTTCTTTTTTGGGTACTTTATATATGGAAGCCTAATGAAAAGGCCTTAAATATTTCATTGGCTAGTGGGACTAAGACAGAACAAACTCAACGCCTTTCAAACTTTAACCTAATGGAACAGTGATTTAACTTTTCTAGAACTGGTTTATAACATCACACCACTGCATGTGAGCCAACTGAGCAGAACAAGCAATCAGTCAGTCCTGTCTTGTGAAACTCCAAATCTGTGCTAATTGGTTAACGCTAGGCTAGGTTGCATGGAGAAGGATTAACCTTAGGGATTCGGGAATCAGATCTGCGGACTGGTTGGCCCTCCCACTCCTGCCTCCCCTGACATTTTCCACAGTGGCTCGTGAAGCGGAACAGTAACTCAGAAGGGCTCACGTGGTTGAGAACTCCATGTAAACAGCAGGCAGCAACAACCCCTGTACCGAAGCCTTGTGCCTGTACCTGCACATCTTAAGGTCGCCATGACACTAGAGAGGCACATGCAAACACGTTACCGTGATGAACTTTGGTTAATCTTTTGTGTATATAGCATGCACAATTTCACAACATCACAACTATGTCCCAGGTGTGCATTATCCACAACATCCACACACACAAAGCAGGATGGGACAGGTTTGATAATGAGGTTATAATAATGATAACCTATTTACACATACACACACACATACAAGCAGATAGTCGGATAATGCACACATCAACCATCAGAACAACTAACACCCTGCTATTCTAGAGCTTATCCACCCTCTCTGTATTCTCATGGGCCAATCAGCCTGTTCTTTCTTCCTCTCTCTCGATCCATGGAGAGAGGCCTGCCCCAACACCTCTCCGGCCGGTAGCCCGGGGCAGGTATCTCTACCCCTTTCTACCTCTCTAGCCCTCCCTCCCTCCCTCCCTCTTTCTCTCCCTGCTTTTTGTAGCACACCCTCTCTTCTCTCTCTCAGCCCTGTATTGCAATCCCCAGCTGCAACCAGCATCATGTCTCAGACAGGCCTGGTCCTGCTCTCTCTCCTCCCCAACCCACCAGCCCTTGCACCTCCCCCTGAGGACAGCATTAGTGGAGACAGGAGGTGCTGGGAAGCTCCAACATCACTCACCCCCAACCGCTTTCCCTTCACACCTCTTGAGGAGGTTACTGTATTGTGCACAGCACAGAAACCTGCCCTAATCCTTCACCTTTTCCAACCCTCATAATTAAAAGCTCCATTAGACAAAAACAAAACTATTTTTCTGTTTATTGTCAGTTGGTGGTTCAGCCTCCTTGCATGCCATAGGGTTCAGTGAGGAGAGGGAAAGTGGTCTTACCGGTCAGGGTTGACATTTACAATTGGTGTGCCAAATGAAGGTATAGCTTTGCGTTCCCTCCAAAAGGACTAACTGCTGATGAAATAGGGTCTCTGTGCTTGTGGTGTGGACAAGGATTCACCAGAGTTAAACCAAACTGTAGATTTTCCAGTTAGTTGGAAGTTAGGGAACCACTCCATAGCAGTCTTTATGAATATATGTAGAGAGTTATGGACGTTTTTTGTTCCAGTTGTGTGTGTGTGTCTATACACTGAGCTGAAGAGCACAGGCCAGAGCGAAGCCGGCACAATGAGCTAAAATGTTGTTCACTTGTGTGCTTAACATGCTCTAATTCTGATGTGGCTCCACAGCCCTTCCTTTTAATAGCCTCATAGGCAGGATAGAGAGGACTACACTGGAAAGAGGAGCAGCATATTGAGCTACAAAGCCAAACACATCTAACATAAAAATATAGACTACAGAATGGTCCATTTCCTTTGGGATCAATGAAATTAGGAGTGTACAAACTGTGTTTTAGGTTCTTTCCAATTTGTGTCAAATTAATGGCCTCTACAAGATCTTTGTGACACATGATCCTCCTTTTTAATGGCAGAATATGCGAAACAATGGCAGCTGTTGTTTTGATTGAGAGTGTGCAAAGTGTTGAGTCTACGTGGGCTGCTTGAGGATTTCCGGTTGCATTTTAAGGAGCTTTCCATAGGAAGAGTTTAAAAGCAGCACTGAGGCTCTCAGCATAAAGACTTAATTGAAGGGAATGCAAGAGGTCCAGTCAATCCAACTAGTCCGAATCCAAAACCTGCAGATCTCCATGACCTGTCCATTCCATATATTTATATATATTATATTTATGCATTTAGCAGACGCTTTTATCCAAAGCGACTTACAACTTGTCAACTATTAATTGTTCAGGGCCAGTCTCCCCTAGAGCTACATAGGGTTAAGTGCCTTGCTCAAGGGCACAACGGTGGCAGCTGGGATTCGAACCCACAATCCCAGCTGCACACTAGCCAGGTTCCTTAACCACTACGCTACCACCGCCCATTCCATGCCAATGAATAGTCAAAAATGACATTTGTTTTCCCAAGTCTTTGCCTGTCCAGTCATAACGTCATTTAGCAAAGAACTGAAACATGTTTCCCCTTGATCATGCTTTTTTCTCGTCTTTTTTTGCCACCAACGGCTGGTTTTGAAGGGGATGAGAGAGGCAGTGTGTGTGTGTGTCTTCAATGCTCCATTTCAAGAGCTGTCGTGAGGTTCACTACCTCACAACCACAAGACACATTTTCCTACACTGGGCAGTGGCATATAATGCGACCATTGACTGCCCAGTGACAAGGCAGCCAGAACAGCACGCGCACACACAGACACAAACACACACACGCACACACACAGGAGAGATGCTGGGTTACTTTCCATCTGACCTTGTGGCTTCCCTCCTTAAAATAGTAATAATAACTGAAAAAACGTACTTGCCCTTTACAAAAGACCCCTATTTTCTGAAAACTGAGAAAATGAAGGGGTCCTTGAAACACTTTTACTTCTCCATGACGTGTGATATGAAATCGTCCCGAGCTCAGCTCAGGGTGTAGGCTGCCTGTTCTAGGTGTGTAGGCTGAGACTATTTTGGGTCACTCCAGAGAGACTAGCCTACTCTTGCACCTCTTGCTACTGACCACTGTCTCCAGCGAGCTCGGTGTGAATTTGTCTCTCGGTGTGTGTGTGTGTGTGTGTGTGTGTGTGTGTGTGTGTGTGTGTGTGTGTGTGTGAGAGAGTGAGAGAGAGGGGGTAGAGGGTTCCTCTTGGCCTTGACTGAAACATTGCTGTGTGGAAGCCAAAACAGGCACTGACCTGGTTTACATTTCGCTGCCAAACACTGCTTCATTTATTTTCTAACACGTCTGGCTTTCCTGATCAATACCAGTCCAATTAAACTCATCATGGCCCCATATATTTCATGCTTAGTGGATACTATTTGGGATGAAAAAAAGTGAAGGGGGAAAAAAAAAGGTGGTGCCACAATTGTAGTGGTTCTTAAATGAACTGAGACAGAATCGACCATCTGCCTGGTAACTTCTGCCACTGTATTGATGTTTTCTCTGTGTGGGAGAAGATGAGGAAAATGTCAGCAGGATCATTTAGAGGTAGAGAAAGCCGTTTCTATCCCCTTCATGAGACTGAGAGGAAATTGCTGTCTGCCTAGTTACGGGGCCTTTAGTACATGATGTCAGAACATGACTGCAAAGAGAGAAAAACAGAAGGCAAAGACTCCTCCTGTTTCCTTGTCCAAGTCCAAGTTATCCTGCAAAGTCTTAATGCACAACCATAACAATGCTCGGAAGGTTTATTGATACTGTGTGAAAACATCTACTCTACAATGACAAGTCAAAACATCATCAGGAATTCAAGGATGATGGGTCGGTTTGTTTTGAAGTTCACTACTTCAGGGAGATCAAGGGCATAATTCTTGTGCAGACCTTTAGCTGTGCGCCAGCAATGCAACCCCCCCCAGAGGAGTGGCCTGTGGAGATCTACTGCACCTGTCTGGCTTCGAGACAGCTGCCTGAAACCTGTTGGGATCGGTGCTCAACCAGTCACACCACACACACACACACACACACACACACACACACACACCTCCCTCTGCAATTCTGGTAATCGAATGGAAGTGCACTCAGCTCATACAAAACACCCTGACAGATTCCCAGCACATAATCTACCGGCACATTGTAACTATGCCAACAAACTTACCAAAATGGTGGAAATGAACCACCAGGGAGACCAAAGACAGCCAACCCAAACACAACAGTGCAAACACAAAGAAGAAACCCTGAAACATGCACACATACAAAGACTGTTACACAAATAGGAAATGATGCAGTCAGGAGCCAGATTAGAGAGCTGAAGCTGGAGCCCGTGCCCCTGCTGGGTTCAAATCTAGATCAGCACGGGTGTGTGCTTCCAACACAAAGGAGCTCCTCCTAGTCCCAACTCCCAACATCCCCAGCCCTTCACTCTACGCATCAGCTCCTGCCAACCTCCAAACTGGCACCACGGGCAGTCTCAGACAGCACAGGCATGGCACTGGGCACATTTGAAGGTGGCATCACAATCCTACCCTATATGAGACCGTGATGGGTATTAGGGAGCAGGGTGACTAGGGATAGTCTCTTTGGATGGGGGAATCTGCTGAATGCGTCAGCAGTTATGACAGGGGACACCTTTGGGTGAGATACGTTACACACTGTCTGAAATAGAGCAAATCCTTCACTGGGAGGCAGGGGGGTCTAAGTGTAGTGCCAATGTGTCCCCTTCAGTGTTAGACGAGATGTAGCTCACAGGACAGGCAAGATGCTGGAGTCACAGGGAAAACCACTCTCCTTAAGCCAAGGGCTTCTGTGTGTGTGTGTGTTGGGGTGTTCAACAGGCATCGTGTTGTGTTGAGTCAGCAGGCATGAGTCTGCCGTATGGAGAGGACCTGATGGACAGCAGCCAGGTGACTGCCGCATGGAGCAAGGGGCCAAACCAGTTACCCAACCCCCCTGGTGCATGAGACACGCGCACACGCACGCACGCACGCACACACACACACTCTCTCTCTCTTAACAGCTCACGTGTGACCTTCTGAAGGAGATGTGGAAATTGCAAATCCTGAAAGGAAGCTACATGCAGCAGAAACCACTCAGTCCCTGCAGAAGGCGGTCAAACTGTCTAAAGAGAGGAAATGACATTAAAAAGGGCCATTGAGAAGACAAGGGATTTTTGTCTTCTTTCCTGAATTAGAACACTGCATGCATGTTTCCGAGAACAACTGGACTATTTACATGGAAGCTAGAATGGTGTGAACTTACACTAGCACAACCTATACTGTATGTCCACACGCGGAAAGACGGAAAGACAGACAGAAAGACAAAAAGACAGACAGACAGAAAAAAACAGCATGATGCTCTTGTGTTGACCACCAGGACCCATGTCATCTACGTTTTAAGTTAACGTGGCCTTGAGACATGCGAAATGTGTATGTGTCCCAGGCTGAAGGGGGAAAGGATACTGCTCTACGGTCAGGAAGCCCACCGCAGCTTGGGATTCAAAGCCAAACTTCCTCTCCTGTCCACTGGTTTTAAGAGCCATCTCACAGACGACACCACTGAAAACACCTCCCGAGCCTTCTGCCAACGTCCTGAGTCTCCCAAATACAAAATAAAACAAAACACACACACAGACAGCATGCACTCCTACGCATGAAGTCATTCTGCACATGACGCACACACAAGCAGATCAAAGGCATCACAAATTGGTGTGGTGGTGAGGAGAGGGGTAATGGAGGAGACATTAAGTGTGGTGGTCAAATGTGGTCCTAAAATTTCCTGTCTGTGAGTGTGTGTGTGTATGTATGTGTGTGTGTGTGCGTTTGCATGTGTGAGTCTTTGAAAAGAAGAATGCATCATGTTGCCTTCCCACACAAGAATCCTCCTTCATCCTGATTCCCCCTCCCCACCCCCGAGCTCTTCCTCTTCCAAACACACACATACAGGCATGAGGGAGGGAGGGAGGGAGAACCAGCATGCAGAGTGGAACAATCTCCCGTAAACTCACTCCACATGCCAGGGCCCCCAGGGGAACTCCAGCAGAGGCGGGACGGAGGGGACTCCAAAGGAGGACCACACCACTCTGACCGCATTGCCCGCTTTTGGAAAACATGCCACATCAACGTCCAATGTGGCCTCTTTCTGACACACACACACACACACACAACCAGGTTTCCCAAACAAACCGCTTTCAGATCTAGAGCATCTTCCACTTCACAAAGCAGGGATTTCCCCATAGGGCACCTCTTGAGACTCACTGCACTAGGCTGCAAAACGCAGACAGACCTCTTTTAACAGTTAGTTCTCAGAAATGGGACTTTCTGACCAATAGCTTTTAACAATGGCCGTAGTAGTTCTTCAAGCTGAACCACATAGATCACTCCATCACCCAAAAAAGGTCCCATGCAGTATGCAAAGGAGACCAGACGATCCCACGTGGCTCTGTGTTCAAACATAATGGAAGCTTTGATTTAATGATCAACATTTAAAAGACAAAAAGACTAATGAGTTTTCTGACTGCAGCTCAACTGCTGCCACACATACAGTACATGGAATCAGTGAACCTTGATTCCACACTGATATCACACAGAAGCCCAGAAATACTCCCAACAACAGTGGCATTGCCATACACAGTGCCTCTATCTATCTGGGATTGGGATTAATCTATATGCTGTGTATGACGCACTCTGTTGCACAACCTGTAAACACGCAACTGAGCTGCCCAGTCATGCGTGTCTGACACCAAAACATCACCAACGACAAGACAGTGCCCTGGATAAGAAAGGAACTGTTGTGAGTTTCCTTTCCCTCATCAGTAGTGCTGGCTGCCATTTTGCTATTCGGTCTACGTTGTACCAAATTGTCTCGCTCTCAATCCTACTTACAGCACTTGGACTTTGAACAACAGGAATAAGGTTGACTGACTACCGACTATTGCTTTAAAGGCATGGTTGTTTTATTCAGACCTCGTGAGGCCACCTTCGCCATCTTAAAGGTGTGTTTGGTGTGAATCAATCCATAGCCCTGTCAAAGTCCACAAGTGCTGTCAGTTAGCCTGACAAGCCATCCTATAACATAAATGTATAGTCTGGGCATGACCGATAGACCGGGCTCAATCCTACGGGTAGAATCGGCGGTTGTCTTTCAAACTGGATAGCACTACAACACATTTTCAAAACAGAAATTAGCCTACCTCCTTCTTTGAAATGCCTTTTTATGTCCAACTTTCAAAGAAAGGCCTGTCTGACTCCTTCATCGTTGATGCCAAAGCCGCAACAACCACTATTCCTTGGCCACCATTGACAGCTCTGTCGTTATCTTACTAAGCCAGCATTGATAGACATAGACATAGACCAAATAGTGAACAGGCAACTAACACTAAGTGAATGGGGCACAGTAACTTACTTTCAGTTTAATTTCATTATGCCCCATTCAGTCAACATTAGTTATTGGTTCGTTATTCGGTTTATGGGCTCAGGTTAAAGGACATGGCCTGCAGACGCTGTTCACTGCATACTCAATACATTGCAAACCAATTCCACATAAGCTCTGAGTTAGCAATGAGTCATTATGGCTGCGTGTTTGCACAGGAAGCATTTATACCCAACGAAACATAACAAACAAACAAAAAAACATAAAAAAATTCTCATCACCACCTTCTGCAAACAATCATTTCCAAACTTACCAAACCTTGTGCCCAAACAGTTCACTGTGTGATTCTAGTTCCTCCTGTATTATTAGATGGGTCTCAGTAGCTCAGTAAGCCTTCTAAACTATCTGATGAAAGCACAAAGTAACTCTAACAGGGATATGGGTTGATTGACTCCAAAATATAGCTTTAAAGGCATGCGTTCCCTGATAGCCACACTTTGAAAGTGCATTTTCTCTTGCTCAACAACAAAGTGAGACAATGGTGCATGGTTGTTTCTCTGACATTATTGAAGCAACCCTCCAGACATCTGAGCCTGTCCCAGTTGAACAGGGATTAGACCAGAAATGTGCCATTTCAGTGATCTCGTGAGGCCACCTTAGCCATCTTAAGCATGGCAAGCATGGGCTCAGGTTAGAAGACATGACCTGAAGGCACTGTTCACTGCATACTCAATCCCATGCAAATCAGTTCCAAAAAAGCTCTGGAGTTATGAGTCGCCATGGTTGCATATTTGCACAAGAGGCATTCATACCCAACAGGTGAAGTAAAAAAAAAAAAAAAAAAGAATTCACCATAAAAATTTTTATTACTCATCAGGTTCTGCAAATAATAATTACCAAACTTTGTGCCCAAACAGTTCACTGTGTGATTCTAGTTCCTTCTGTATTATTAGATGGTCAGTGGATTATTAGATCAGTGGTTCAGTAAGCCTACTAAACTGAGCCAACTGATGAAAGCACGCAGTAACTTTCAGAGCTGTAAAGTCTGACTTAATGGTACTGTGGGAGGTTTGGAGGGCTGGTGTTGAGTTCTGGAGTCAGCCGCTGGCGCAAGCTGCACCCTTGCCCCTAAGATTAAACAAATGCCACAGAGCTTGCCATGACTGTGCCTACGCTGTGCCCCATGGCACAAAGGCTGTCACTGTTCGCCTTCTATTGCCTGGGCACAAGGGTCCTGTTCACTCACTCGTGCACATTCTCTCGCTCGCTATCCCTCTCTCTCTCTCTCACACACACAAACAAACACAAACACACACACACAAACACAATCAAACCAGCTACTCTCTGTTCACTCTGTTCACATTAAGATTCCACATACTTACTCTACAATATTTCTTTTTCCTTGCCATTTACCGTTTCCTACTTTAGAAGGCTTGTATCTTGCTCTTAGGAAAAAAGTTCAACAAATGCAAGTCATCTTCAGTGAGCAGGCATCGTCGAGTTTAATAATACAGATGTCGATATTAGTTGGGTTTCCATTCAAAATTTTTCGCATTTCATATTCACATTAGCAAAAATTTGTCTCATGAATATGCACGTTTGCATTGCGTTTCCATCAACTGTGTACTGTGAATGAAAATTGAACATTAGGCTAATCAAGTGACGTGTTCCGACCAGCTGTGGGATCAACGTCTATGGAAAGAAATGTGGCAACTGTCAATGTAAGCAAATTAAACTGTTTCCATCAACTTTAACCACATTATGCCTTATTCACATCAAGAGTTAATCGATCCCTATCGAACAAATTAAATTTATATTCGCATTAGGGGACTGATGCGAATTTGCAGGTGTTTCCCACAAGGATTTTTTATTCACATAACTTGTACGCGCAACAACTAGTTGGATGGAGACCCAAAACAACTGCCAGAAAATAAATGATTTTTACTGTAATGGAGTATCTCTAGCTTTACTCCCATACTGCTGCACTGAAAAGTATAGGCATGACTCAGTGTTCATTCTGATTGCACCACCGCCCTCCATAAGAATTTGTTAGGGTGATTAGAAGGGCTATGAGGCTGGGCTCATGTTTGTGTGTCATGCCATGATCATCCATTTATCTCAACCTGGGCCATTAAAGTGGCTGCCAAATGGTGTTGTGTGTGTGTGTGTGTGTGTTTGTGTGTGTAAAATGTCCTTATCCATTCTATACAGTCTCCACTAAGCCCTCCCAACCCTCCTGCAGCTGACATCTCATGAAGGTGCGACACCAGGCATGTTTACAGCCTCCGGATCACGTGTCTGTGGCAGGTAGAGGCACCCTAGACTCACCCCCATGTCCTTGAGGCTTACTTCTGCCTGTGCACGAAGGGCTGCTGTAAGCAAGGAGGCAAGGGGAGTGAGAGCATGAGGGAGGAGGAAAAGGAGGAGGAAAAGAAGAGGGAAAAAAAGGAACGGAGGGGGAGGAGGAAGATGGTGTGCTGGTCAGGGTACTGTGATTATGTCACTGCACACCTCCTGCTACCCCTAGGTGACCAGTCATGAGGAGCCCCTGTTTGTCTCTCTGTACAACACCACTATATAGTAGGGAGCAGACACCCAAACATGTGAAACAGCGAGATCAAAACCAGACGAGCTCTAGCCAGGGGGCATGCAATGATCAAAACAGAGCGACTTGCTCAACTAGTGCGCAATTAACCAAGCGGTGCCAGACAAGCACCAACCATGAGAATTAAAGCCGAGTTCAGAGATTAAAGGATAAAGAAATTCTGAAAAATATAAAGGAAAAAAAGTTAATATTTCTTTATGAACTATTACTTTCCAAAATGTGTGTGGTCTGTTCTATGTCACTGCAACAAGCAACATGCCACCAGTCTAAAGTTACTTTAACTTGTCACCACTCTAGAACACTTTATGGAATGGACACACACACACACACAAAGGAACAACAAATCAAGGAGTTCCATCTCCAAATTTCCCCGTTGCTCTGCACTGAAGCCAACAAGTAGGGTCAGGTGAGACACAATTGCTCTGTTTGGACAAGTGCCGTCACCACCACTTGAGAGAGACAGATAGGCAAAGGTGATGCAGAGGGCTGGACAGAGCTGCTCTCTCCCACTCCCCTCATCCTCTCTTTGGCTTGTTTAAACATACTGCTTCCCTGGCCACCCTCCCTGAGTGTTTACATATCCACATTCCTGAATGTATACACATGTATATGTACATTTGCACATGTGTTATCTACAGAAGGTGTGAAAGTCCTACTGTCCCCACTTGTTAATGCAGGCCGAGCTCTTGTCACTGGCATGTGCCAAATATACAAGTCATTATGAACACACGGAGTCCAAACAAAACTTAATCAGACGGTGAGAGATGTAAACAGAGTGGGATTGCTGCTTCCAGTCACGTTTATATTTAGTCCTATACCACAAGCTTTTGATCTACACCAGCTAACAGCATAGCAAAAACGCACATCTATCACTGCCTGAGCCTGCTGGGGAAAAACAGCATCTATCTGGCCCGTGGGAGAACAACAAAGGCTTCCAAGTTAGCTGCTTTTCTGTCGAGGACGGCAGAGATTCATTGGCATCCTTATGGCCACAGCAAAAGCAGGCAGCACGGCACATGACACGGAAAGATTCTGTTTTTTCTCTTTTTGCAGTTATGACAACAACTGGATTGGGACAGATCGAAAATAAATAGTAGGGGAGTGAAAAATAGAAGGAGAACATTCTAAGTGCAAGTCACAAGATTGTAGGGAAGTCGGCCTGCACGGCGGGAGAGAGCTCGACATGTGGACGGTGTCATCCCAACATGAGTCACCCTGAAACACAAACGTGGTGAACATACTGTATGAGGACAATGAGGAAGTGGATAAACACAAACATGCATACACACACACACACAGTTTTATAGGAAGGATTGTACATTTTGGGTCCTGGAACACTGGCCAGCTGTCTAGTCGGGCACATACCTCTGACTGGGCTAGGGGAGGTGGGGTGGGGTTGGGGAAAGCACAAAGCTCAGAATGCACAAATGAGTAAGGGAGAGACATCCAGAGAGAGAGAGAGAATTGGCGTAGAGAAATGACACCATGTCAGCTGTTCAAGCAGGCCAGTCCCCCAAAACAGGTGCATTACCAAAATGACCACCTCTCCGTAGCACACACGTGCGTCCTAGCATCTGTTCTGCCATACAACACTTCTCCGTAACTAGGTGCTGCTGTCACTATGTCAACTGCTGTGGCTCAGGTTTCTCCTGGGCTTCTGGTGGCCCTTACACATGAGGACCAACAACCAAGACTGTTGCTTACTTTAAGCCCCTTTTTCACACAAGAATGGATCCGTTCATTTCAAAAGAGGATCCATTTGGGGCGTGTCTGTAAGCTTTCAGCCCACATGCAGAGGACGGTGAGTACAGACGGGTCTATCAGTATCCATTTGGTAACATTAAACGTAATTAAGTTTAGCCAGTAGAGAGTGAAGGACTCTGCAAAGTCCCTGTCACAATATCTTTCCACGTGTGCCGAGTTGTGTCAACAGCAGCCTCTATACAAGTTCAGAAAGAAATAAAAAGGACAAAAGCCTTCAACCCAGTCCAGTGCCAAGAGCATTACTGCACATAATAAAATCTCTGACACCCCACTTCTTCATGGCAGTCTTATGGGTGTCTGGCCGGCTGGCGCTGGGATGCAGCAGAGCAAGGAGTGGAGGTAATGGCCCTGGCACTGGCTGGCATCATGCCCGGTCGAAAGACTTAATAAGGACAGGAAAAATATCATTTAGCCAAGAGGTTTCACATAAATAACAAGCATTAGGTCTATCAGACTGGGCACAGAGAGGCCTGGTCCCATTTAATTCAGCGACGGAATAACAAATGGCTCCATCCGACCGCTCTGTATTTCTTTTATTTGGGCAATCAAAGCAGAGATGAATCTTCTCGGCCACCTAGGGAGTAACCCTCTTAGGTGGCTGAACAAGCAGGGAGTGTTTGAGGCTGGCCTATAAATCCACAATGACACAGTGGAGGAGGAAGAGAAGTGGTCTGACCAGCATTGACAGAATACAGGGTACATGCATTGCCATCATCCAGCATTCCACCATCTGTCTTCTGTCAGACAGAAAAAGAATGAAGAGAATAAGTGGAGGAGTAGAGAGGAGGATGCTGGTCAGTTGTGGTCACTGACAAAAAAAAGTCTGGCTTTTTTATCCTGTGAGAGCAAAACAGAAGAGGATGAGGGGAAATGCCCTACGGTTTGGCTCCTCCTACTGATCATAGAAAAAAAAAGCAGCAGCTAGGGAGAGCAACTGTGGACAAGAGAGTGGACGAAGGGATCTGAGGTTTCCCGGGCGAAGGCTGAAGTGGACAGATAATTACAAGGGCTTTCCAAGCAGAAACCTCTCCACCCAGGGGAAAAAAGGAAAAAAAGAACGTGAAGAGAGAGGAGGGAGGGACACAACAGAAAAGATGCTAGACAAGATACCACTTTTCATCTGCACCCCCCACACCCTCCTCAGGCTGGTGGAGAGGTACCTTCAAAGCAACTCGGAGACTCACAGCCAGGCGTTTGTAGTTGTGCAATCAGCTCCTCAGTTGATCACTACTCTTATGGTAAATGGAACTTTACACATGCTTGCTGAGTGCTGACAGACCCAAAAATGATCATCACTGCCCCTACACCCAGACAAAATGTATTGGCTGGATGGGCTGATGGATCAATGGCTCTGACTGATAGGCCAGAGCTGATACAGCTGAGGAGGCTAAAAAGCCGAGTCAGCAGACAGCCATGGGACACTCCAGTGATGTGACTGACCAGTCATGGTCGATCTGTATATGAGTGTGTGGTTAAAGTAAGACTGCACTGGGAGCTAGGGATGGGTGGCGGTAGGACTGCATATGATTGATCTGTCTTTGAACTCACAAGGCTAAGAAGAGCCAAGGAATGAATGACACAGGGCAAAGACTGCTGATGGCACCTCCACCTCTCCACATCTCATCTCAGACCTTGTGATCCAATTGCCTCTCATCCTTAGCTCTTTGAAGACACAGACCTTGAGGGTTGCCAGAGTGAGTGCGAGTGTAAAGCCCAGAGAGCATCCTGCTGAAAAGACGCTGGCCAATCCATCCACTTCCACATCATGTGGGAGGCTACACAAGAACACGCTGGAAGCACTCACATCTTTGTCAGCCAAGCTGGGCCCCCAAGGTGAAATCTGACTATAACCCAAGTCATTCTCAACCTTAGGAGGCATTTTCTAGCCTGTGCTGCTGTGGCTGCTGGCTGCATTGCTTGCGGATGGAGAGGTTGTGTAGGAGATGAAGACTTCAAAATGGAGGAGTTGCTTTCTATAAAGGATCCCAGAGCCCCTGCAATGACAATGCAGTGCTCCAGTTCATTCTGCATTGGCAATGAGAGACAGGAATGAAGGAAGAAAGGACCAAAAGACAGGGGAAAGATTAAGGGGGACACAGAGAGAGACCGATGGACAGTGATAAATTCCTAAAAAACGATGAGTGGGGAACAGAGAGAGAGAGAACTGGTTACTATTTGAAATATTTCCTTTCCCCAAGCTGCCACCCTGGAGAAGGAGCACTCTCCTGGGCAAGGCACAGCAGGCTACAGGGATGGACGGTGGCAGCCTGGATCTAAGCAGAGGCGCTTTTGAGAGAACGTGGCTATGTGTGTCTGTACGTGTGCTTGTTTGTGTGTGTGGTTGAGGGGTGGGCGGTGGGGGTTGGCCAACGGCAGGTATTCTCATTAGAGGATTACCGAACCCTCCTTGCTCCTCCTCAGTGTTCCCAGTAACAGGGTTTCACAAAAACAACACTCTTAAATGCAAGAGTATTCCTGGCTCTGTGTTCAAAAGGAGAACTTGTCCACCCACCCCATTTTTTCCCCCAAATCCCTTGCGTGACAGAAGTCCACCATCGCCAAGATTCACACAAAGATTAGCCTAACTGAGAGTGTGCAGTGTTAAAACAGGGATGTGTTCTCTTGCAGTCACAGTGCGAGACTTCTCTGGATCTGGGTCTTCTCTGGGTTTGTCCTCAACCTCCAACCCATAATCTCCACACAAATACCACTGGGCCCTTTTGTTGATTCAATGTCCAGTCCAAACAGGTTGGACACTGTGTGTTTGTGTGTGTGTGTGAGAGAGAGAGAGTGTGTAAATAAACCTCACAGCAAGCAGTCAGATTTGCAAAGCAGGCTGTGGTAGGTGACGGGCACACATCTGGCTGGACAACGAACCCCTAGCCTGAGGGACAGCCAGTGCTTGGCAGCATTTACACAGAGGAACAGGGACAGCAGGACTGGGCAAAGAAAAAAACACCACCAAGATTCTTGGACGTCTGTGTGTGTGTATGTATGTGTGTGAACAGAAAACTTGCTCGACTATAACAATGGGCCCTGTTTTTAATTAATAACATTGTAAATTCTCACCAATAGATGTGGATGATGGAGATGTATGCAAACCAAAGAACAGGAACCAGCGATAATTATTTTCATTTTCAGAGTTATGTTGACTGACAAGGTAATACACGCAAGGCAAGACACAGAAAAAAGTGCTAGAGGGGGCTGAGAGTGCCTTCTCATTCACCCTGTAATGAGCCATTTAATGTTGCCTGGTGTGCCTTTAATATGACAACCAGTTGGTGCAACAGCCTGAAAGGCTATACTTCACTACCCATTACTGATGAAGTCCTATTACTAGATCACCATCAGCTTAAACATGTCATTTAGAAACATGCCAGCAGGTGTTTGGTTCAGACAGATACCAGGCACTCATATTTATTCTTATTATACTGTGCAATCTACCAGGAGTCCATCCATGCTTAAAGGCGCTCTGCCATATACTTATATGGTATTTCAAGTTGTTCTCTGAAGTCTCCAAAGATGGTATGCAACTTTAGTTGGGCTGAAAACGGTCCAAGACCTTAACAATGCTATATGCAACCTATTCAAAAAGCCTATGATAATGAGCTGTGTTCTGATTTGATGCTGATATATATATATATAGATATATAGATATATATATATATATATATATATATGAAATGAAGAAAGACTACGATAAGCACATCCAACAATTGCTGGAGACTGCAAACAGACACTTTGCAATGGTAAGCAGTAATGCGTAGGGTTTCACACTAGACATATAACTGATAACTGTTTCGTTATCGCAAGGTTAAAAACTTAGGAGGCCCATTGTATTTGCTAGAGTTGACAAGTCAAAATGCGCTAGACACAGAAATAATAAGGAACTTCTCCAAAACTTCACTGCAGCTGTTTGCCCCTAACCTCCTGTTGTTCAACATGCAGTGCCATCTGCCAATGGCTTGGCCTGTCTTGCATAAACCTGATCAACTTTTGGATTGGCCTGATTTCTTTCCATTGGCTACCACAGACAGCAGAGAATTTGTTCCATTTTCACAGGCACCATATAACTCAAACTTGTATAGACCTACGATATTTCAAAAACAACAGGTAAAAATGGTTTTGTGTGGCAGGGCAGTTAAGATGGCCTTGTAATGTTTTGGACACTTGGGGACAGATGACAGTGACGAAGCTCATTTCCCAAGGACTCCCATTTACCTGCAAGGTAGCACTGGACCCTGAGAATACTACCCATGTCCTTCCTACACCCTCCCCAACTTCCCCGCTTCAGAAGCCCTCTCACACTGTTGTTATCTGACCCATATGACACAGAAAACAAACAAACAAACAAATTAACGTGCAATGAAATCTGTTTAAACTGAACTGAAAGTAGAGCAAATTTTGATATCTCTGCTGCATCAGTGTTTGACTGAAGAACAGACTAAACCTGCTATCAATAATAGAACAGTGCAACCAACTGATAGAGCAAGAAGGGGACAAAGTGTGTGTGCAAGAGTAAGAGAGAGAGAGAGGAGGGGGGGGGGGACTGGGTTTGAGGCATTGTCAGAGAGATGGAACCATGTTTGTGAACATGTTAGTTCGTCCTCTGTTTTTAACTGGAAGCACATGAGACAGTCTGCACCGGAGTTGAAAAACAAGTTCACCCTCCTCCCTCCTCTTCCCCACCAAACCACAAGCGCCACCCCCCATCCATAACCCTCTTTTCCCCCGCCCCCCCTCCACGAGGAACTCCAAACACACACAAGCCTTAGGTTCTGGCTGCTCCCTGTCTGTATGTGTCAGTATCCACAACTGGCTCTCTCCCACCAACTCCTCCTGCCTCCATTACTGGCTCTCTCCCACCAACTCCTTCTGCTTGCTGTCTGCTCAACTGATCTCTGCTGTTCCTTTTAAGCCAGAAGGTTGTTGTATGATATGGCAACAATGGTTCAACTGAAGTTCCTAAGCTAAAGTCTGTTGAGTGTGTGTGTGTGTGTGTGTGTAGCTGCATATTCTTTTCTGAAAGGTTGAGCTGCAGGTTGGTTCATGACACATTCCCTATAAGTGCACAGAGGTGGGGGAGACACCTGTTGATTTCACAACATCAACCGTGACTCCCTCCCATTCTACTGAGGTTAGCGCGAAAAGGAAACAAAAGCACAAATTTCACAGGAAATGCTGTGATGACGACGATGCTGCCCTACTGGAAAGACTGAGAAGGTGAAACTGGGATGGGAACCAACAGCAATACTCGCACACACACATGTGCACACACAAGTGGCACGCACACAAACACCTAACAATCCAGGTGTCCCAGCTCCTAATTTCTTACCTCTGGTGCTAGTTGCCATGTCAGCCACCTTCTGGAAGGCATCCAGGAAAGAGCTTGTGACAATAATGGTCGTCCTAGAAGATGGAGAGCAAAAAGGAAGACAGAGACACTGTGAAACAGTCAAGCACGAGCATTTAAGTAAACAGTTGTCTTTTTTAAAATGGTTTCCTCCCTGAGGCTTTCATGTCATGAAGTCCTTCTTGTCTGCCACACTCCCTATGAAAACAGACAAGGACTCTAATGGAAACTGCCTACTGGTGCACAGAGCTGCACACAGACTATTATTAGGACAGAGTCCCCGATGCATTTTAGATAAGGGCTCCATGTCATGTTTGAATAGCCAAGAGAGAATGTACGTGTGTGTGTGTGTGTGAGAGAGAGAGAGTGTGAGTGTGTATATGTGTTTAGTGAGAAATAAATCCTCGTCTAAGCCCAGAGTCCAGGTCTCTCCCTTGCTCTATATCTTATGTCTAGACTTTCCACACCCTACAATACCCATCTTGGAGCAAATTGAGTCTGAGGGTCAAGACCCCTCTTCTTCTTTCCACTCCGGCACACTTAACTAAACATGTGATGAGGTTTTCCATTTTTAAAGAGGTCTGCATGTGTGGGTGCGTTCATAGAGAAAAACGTAACCTCTACAGTCCCTAACGACGAGAGAGAGAGAGAGAGCAGGGAAGGTGAATACTCTAGGAGGGTCTAACCTCGACATGCCTCAAAAACTACTTCACAAAGGCAGGGTTTTCAGAGTTTTCAGGCTAGTTTGATGAGGCCTTGTGAAGCCATATTCGCTCAGTAAAACAAAGAAACACTTCTCTGGAGTTTCCATATGAAAGGAAGAGTCAAAAAGCCTGACTTATGTGCTGGTGAAACATGAGTCAAAGCCTAGGTAGGGAGGTGAACACACACACCAACACACACACACACACACCCCTCATCATCAAGCACACAAAGCTGGCAAGGTCAATGGGGCCATTGTGAGGAGCTGGGCTGGGGTGGAGATGGTGGAGTATGGAGATAGTGGGGATAGGGGGGCAAGTCTACCTGAGAAGTGTGCAGGTATCAGGTGAGCTTTGGTACAAAGCCTCAGGGGCTCTTTTCACTCCAATGACCCATATTAGAGGGGTTCCAACTAGCTGTGCACTCTGGACTTTGGGGGGTTGGGGGGCACAGCAACTATGCTCAGGTTTAAAGTGATATTCTGGAGTATTTCAACCAATACCCTTGTTCCAGATCACCGATCAGGTAGTGTTAGTTGCCTGTTTGCTATTCAATCTACATTGCACCAATTTCTCTTTCACCAATTTTCCTGCAGACAGCTAGCACTCTGTGACCTCAAACAACAGGGGTATTGGTTGAAATACTTTAGAATATCGCTTATAGAATCTGCTGTTTTAGTCCTATGATCAGTTTTCACCCTCTGTTGACAGTACTGTTTACTTGAAACCATAGTCCTGGATCTGGGTCTGTGTTCACCTTACTTGAGAATTTTGTTAGTACTGTAGCTTCAAACCAGTTTGTCTTGGAATGTGTTCAATTTTGTCTGACAATGCTGTTTATGGTTCTCCACTGGAAGGCTTTAGGCTACATGTGGGTGTCCATACATTCAGTCTTATGTTTATTCCTGCTTATAATTCATACCGCATTAAAAAAAAAAAAAACGCCCTTATATACATGCGTGTGTGTCTGTAATGTTGATGTTATGCCTCGGTGGTGATTTTTGTTTCGGTACTGCTCAGCATGAGGCGTTGGCAGTGCCCGTCATTCCAGCTCAGCTCTCTCTGACAAGATGGCTCGACGGCCGACACTAATTGGGCGTAAGCGCAGTGGGCACTCTGATGTTTATCAGCTGAAGCGGCCCGTGGGGAGGGTCATTAACCCCACGCTCTTTGCCGCTCCCCTGGGAACGGTGGACGGGACAGTGGCCAACAGAATGGCTGCAAAGCCAGCAAACTCTTTCCCTCTCTCTCTCTTTCTTCAGCTTTTTCACATTTTTACGGCACGCTCCCTTTTGTTTTTGGCTACACTGCGAGTCCTTCAATCTCAACTTTAGCCAAGTCAAGAGCTGGCATTTCTGACTCAAAAACTATTTAGTATGCCGAAGAAAACACTGTTTTTACAATTATGAGTCCATAAACCTTCAGCTAATATCTACCAAGAGTGTCCCCTAAAAAGAATGTATAAGTTCAAAACATTTTAAATCCACTGGCTACAAGTTAGGCCTCATATTGGGCCAGAAAAAGCCAGTTCCATGTCAAACTCGAGTCTTAAGGAAATAACAAGGTGTTGGTCCAGCCTGAGGAACTCAATAAATTAGTTTGCTTCCTCTCAACTGCAGGTCAAAAGGAGGCCTTATTACCTCCATCGATGTGGATACTAGTTTTTTCCTTACCTTAGCTGGGACTGTAGTTTTGCTCCTTTGGAGACAAAGTCCTCCCAGGCTGGGTAACTGGCCTGCAAAGCAAACACAGAAACGAGCGGGGTCACTCCAAGGTAAACTCAACAAATCATTATGCAGAGACCATAGCATGCGTAGTTGTGGTTACCACAGATTGTTGTAATGCGACACATAATTGCATTGTCTTTTTTCCATGGAACTTACTTCTTATGATTTCCTCTCTGAGTAATGTACGTAACAGAAGGAAGATAGCTGTGAACTGAATTTCCTAGGGGTGTATTCAGCATGGGTGGTATAGTGACAAATGTGAGTGCTTAATAGATTAAGTCATAAACACCCTACAAGAGGAGCATGGTGTCCTCAATCTCCTAGCAAATCAGTGACATACCTCCCAGGTCTGCAGGCAGACTGCAAGCAAACCACTACCATTGTGATACAAACATTATCCAAGGCATATGAGCCTTTGGAGTGTCCAGTGGTATTCAGCAAATATTCCTACGTTTCCATACAGGGAAGTCGCTATAATGCTCACATACAGTCACTCCAGTAGGCAATGAATGGGCAACACTACTAGATACTACTCAATGTCAAATCAACTGATCCTTTAAATCCGAATAACTGCATAACCACTCAGACATATAAAAAAATTAAACCTCTTCTGGCAGAGATGCATGCAAAGGGTCATTAATATTAATGTTTACTGGTATCCTTTTTCTGCTCACACAGCACAAGTGGGACAGCCCCAGTCTCCTAAGGCTGGACTGTGGGTGAGAAGGGAAGGGATAATGCGTCTTAGACAAGCCAAGGCTAAATCTCAACTCATCAGCCTATCAGAACTCCCAAGCTGTTAGGCACACATAATACTCAAATTAAACACATTAACCTCTTCACTAATGAATACTAAACAGTGTCCCATACAGGTTATGGGAGACAACATCCTTCACAAGAAACACACAAATAACTTACAGTATTTGGAATATCTCTAAAGTGAGACTATGAAAGAAAAAAACTCTAAGGATAATTGACATAATGAACACTTCTCAAATGTCAGAATACATCAAAAGCCATGTCCTAGGCTTGCAACAAATAAGGGAAGAGTAACAGAAGGAATTGCATACAGAAATCAAGCTCAGCACAAGGAGGCAAGGCACACTGCTGTATGTGCAATGGAGGTGGGTTGGTTGGTGGGCGGAGGTTCACTGGAACTCCTGTAACTATCTGGAAAGTCACCTGCTTTCACTCGCCCTAATCTCCCCCAGCACGCCCCACCCTTCAATACCCCACCACTACTGACCGACCGACCGACCTCAGCAATGGGGCTAATCCCAGACTGGCGCCAGAAAGCGGGTCAGTGGAGTGCTAGGCCCAAAGAACCATTAAGGTCACAGAGAGGAAGAGGAAAGGCAAGAGAGCAAGCAAGCTAGAAAAAAAACAAAGCTAGAAAAAGGCAAAGACGGGCAATAAAAAGGGGTGGCAGAGAGAGAGAGTTAAATAACCAGAATGAAAGCAACAGCTACGTTTGAGGACTTCACCACTCAAGGCGTGCCAGCCATGCCATGGGGGCGGGGTGGAGAGGCCAACACAAGGCAGGTCTTGTTGGGCAAGCCAGCTTGCCTGAAGCGACCCTGCCTGGTACCTAGGTGTGAGCTGCTCAAGGGGATGGAAAAGCTGCACCATGGCCGCCAAGGCAGGGCTGTGAAACATAGCCTACTTCTGAACAAACCTTGGATGTGGTCTATCAATGCACAATGCAAATTATGCAGATTTTCACATCACCAGCACCAGCCCTACTGTAGAATCAGGTAGATAGCAAGTGATATTAACACACAGAAGTAAAACAATAACAAAGGGCACTGAAATCTATTTAGACTTCAGCTGTTTTTTTGCTGCAGATGTTCATTGTGCAGATACTTTCTGTGGGGAACTGTGCTGAGGAAAAACTTTTCTGCAACAGCACAATGAGTAACCTATTCTTTGGAGACACTGATGCACATAACCATTTGACCATGCAGCATGGCCGTCTAAAAATGTATAAAAGGCAGTGAGAGGGTCTGATTTATTCAGGCATTTTTTCTTTCTAGTCAGAATCTGTCTGCCCAGCTCTTGAAACCTCTTGCCACTGACATAAAGTCTGAAATCCCTTAGACAGGGAGGGAGCGGTGAATGGTGGGGGTGGCAGAGAGCTGTTGAACTGGCACTGGGAGCTGTGATTTTCCACCTTTTCTCCTATGCGCTGCAAGGACTTGGGTCTGCTGGTAGCTGCTGGAAAACTAACTGTTCTGCCCAAGTAAATCTCCCCCTCCTCCACACAAAAGTGATGTGTGTGGATGTTAACAAGACAAGGCAAGCAGAGGTACAAGGGGGTGGTACATCATTCGTGGTGGCTTTAGGACATTTCGAGATGGCCAGCTTTTAAAGAAAAAAAAAAACAAAAAAAAAAAAAAAAAAAAAAACACTTTTCTGATTTGTAAGGTTTTTCACCCCTCCAGCAAAAAAGTGGCAAAAACACACTTCTACCAAGCTCCAGGAAAAACAGTTTTCCTCTCCTCCACTCAAGAACAGCAGAATAATAAATCTGAGGAAACTGTTCCAGAAGCTGTCAGTGTTTGCTTGCTCCTCTACAGTGCTTCCTGTGGACAGGGAAGAAACAGAAATCGGTCTGCTCAAAAAGGATTCCACTGAATTTCACCGAAGTGAAACTGCATAAGCGTAAGAAATTAAATGCATAAGTACAATTCAAAAAACACAAGCTGAAAACTCATCCAGACTGGCACAGACATCATCCCAACTATGCTTTAGTGCTAGTTCCACCTTGCTGCTGTTCTAATAGTAATATATTATTTAATATCCCAGTTCTCGTAGCTTTTCTTTGAAGCATGTTTAAGTGAAAACTAAGGACTCTAGGTATTTTTGAGAGGCATTAAACTAAATGAGTGAAGTTACATTTTATTATGCTGCCATCACTGTACTCGTCCCTAAGTGCTATGGCAGCTGTAAACACAAACCCTTTCTTCAAACACTTCTTGCATGTGCTGTGAATGTCAAGACATTATTTAAAAGGTGTGTGGGAAGAGACAAAACATGCTGACATCCTTTCCTCTGGTTGCCCCTTTCTCTGCTTTGAGGGGGAAGGGAAGGATCAGCCAACACATTTGGTCAGTAAATGACAAAAGGCAACATTGGGGACCCTTAGTAGTTTAGAGCTCGCCTGTGAAACATGGGGCTCAGTAGACAGATTCCCCAGCCTTCAGCCAAATGTCTGCTAGCCAAGCTGATAATGCTCCAGAGTGTGGGGGTTAGGTTCCCACCACTGGCCAGCTCAGGCCTCTGCTATGCAGAAATGCTTGCAGTCCTTTGTTAGGGAGCGGGATATTGAGTTTCCTGGTGCTCAGGCAGAAACTGTGACCAGAGGCAAGAGCACCTTGCAAAACCTGACCTGGACTATGAGTCATATAGCAGTATTTTTCAACTTCACCTGTTCTCACATGTCTTGGGGAGGGTGTACATAAACTTGTAAGAACTGAAAGGCAGCTATTTTGTACTAAAATAATCATTACACCTCCAATCATGATCTTTTTAATTTATTTATGTTAGCAACTGCTCAATGCATAATTTTCAACAGTAACAGTTTCAACGAGCCCTTTTACCCGGAGCTGCCCATACTGTATTTAATAACCATTCATGTTTACATCCCCCCCCGGACATCTGGGTGGGAAAGAAAAGTAAGAGGAAAATGAACGAAGGGGTCTTCCGCTCCTGAGTTAGTCTTCCAGGCGTCGGCCCACCGGGGCTGGGAACGCAGGGTCATCTCCAGCCCTGATGTGGTGTTATCTCGGAGGAAGCGCGCCACGGTGATTTGTACAAAAGGGAGCTGCTTTCCTGTGTCTGTGGGGAGTTTTCAGACACGCCCATCAGAATCCATGCACCATGTTCCTTTCATGCTTTCAGTTGCTTCTCATGTCATACCCCCCCACTCCCAGCCACCACCACCAACCCAACCCCCCCGTCCTTCCATGCAGTCTCTCCAAAGCGGAGGGTTGACTCCTGTGAAGTGCCTCCCATGAGCGTTGCTTTCAACTGCATAAGAACCTTTGTATCATTCTCTGCCTCTTCCAGCCCAGAGAGAGAGACAGGACAGAAAAAAAGAATCTCCTTCTGTTGCCATGGCGTAGAAGAAGAAAATGAAGATGGGTAAAGAGAGGGTAAAGCAGGGAAAAAAGTAACCTGTTGACTGGCTGTATTGGATGACAAACAACAATGTCATATGATGCTCACTGCCAACTGAAGTGAAGAGTGGTACACCGAGACCTCATATGGACTTGTGCCATTCCGCTTGGATCAGGCTACACTCTCACTTCACTTCTTCACTCTCAGCGGCTCTCAACTCTTTGGCCCACATCCCCAAGCCTCTTAATTTCTCTGGAGCAGAGGGAGTAGGATATACCTATTCGCTACGCACCATTTGTTTGATAAATAATTAAAGACTGCAAAAAGACCATGGGGCTTATTTTTCATCTCAAAGCATTGGTGGCAAATGATATATACATGCACGGGGATGTTATATGCAGGGATGTTGCTGCCTGGCAAAAAAAGAAATACAGGCTTCTTGTGTGTATGAATAGAAGACACAAAATAGTGTTGATGATATTTATACAAGATGGATATCAAACTATCAGTATTAAACACATGAAGAATTTGACAGCAGACACTTTATATAGTCTCAATACCTTGCTACACACATAGGCAGGTGATGACAGTGAGTTTCACTGATTGATATCCTGTTTATCATCTCAATTGCAAGGCCATATAAACCATTTAAACCAACACAATAAAACTCCAGATTTCTCTGAGTAAGCATAGGCCTGTGCGTGGCGGCGTAGGCTATGAGCATGACTAAGCCAACACCTGACTGACGATAAACCCTACCCACTTCATCCTGGGCTGGGCATGCAGTGTTCTTGTTTATTACTCAATGCATGGCTCTGGTGCCACTCCCAGAATTCCTGACTTCCAAAGAGGCATCTACCTGGAAGCTATTACACCGAGGCCACACTCTAGCATACCTGACAGAGCAAGCGTTCTCGAGCCAAAATGTTAGCCCACCACAAGGATGTGCTGTGTCTTTCTGACAAAGTGCAGACAGATACCTATTTCAAAACAAACAAATAAAAACCTATGAAAACAGTACCATACAATCCTCTTAAGTCATTATGCTGAATTCAAGTGGATGATGGCCTTTATAATTCCAGGATACCGGTCAGTGCCAGGCACAACAGTTGAGCCAAACAGTGACTCAGGCTTTATTCATTTCCATAAACCCTTTAGGCTAATTTTTCCAGACGTTTCCTGTTGCTCAAAGCAGTGTAGTGCAGTGGTGATCAGGGAAGGAGGCCTTAGACCAAACCGAGAGCCTGGGCAAATCTCTGTGAGGAGTGTCAGAAGGTGAGCGAGTGCAGACTGGTGCTCTTTGTACTGGGCCATTGGCCCCAGAGCACAGAGTGCTCACAAACATCCTCCTCATCCAAAGATGCCAACTATGTAAGCCTTTGCTTGCTTCCTGTGAAAACACTGGCAATGTTCACAGCAGGTCCAACACACACAAAAAAAAACACATCACAGGTGGAGAGGCTTTTTTTTTTTACTAAATGTTGAGAGAACTCGACAAACAGAACACATAATCACACTGGGAATACAAAGTGAAGTTCCTGTGTTGTTAGCATTCCCTGCTGTAGCCTATCTTGGGCGCACAGGAGCTAAAACAACAAGAAATCAGCTGATCCCTCAGAAAAGGGAATAGTCAATCCAGAGATCATCTTTCAGAAAAAACATAACACAAACAGGTTTGAACTTAGCACCTACACAGCTGGGAAAACAGAATAGCCTTTTATTACTGTGACAATACACAGGCCTGGGCACCTAGACTACATGGACAGCTCTGAGACATTCTCAAAAACTCCAATGAGTTGAGGCGCTCTGGGATGGATTGCGGGGAGTGGAACTGAAGCCCCTTTGCAACCATGCCGAGTACCAGCTGCAAAATCAAAATTCCCTGTGAGTGAAAACAGGTCCACATAGCCATTCTGATCCTGGTATTGCAAAACAACAGAAGTCATCAGTAGTAACCACTGAATTATAAAAGAACACTGGACAAAGCATCTAACCAGTATATATGGTACTTGAATTGACTAATCTAATCTATGATTTCAGGTAGCCTAGGCCTAACATGTTTTGGGATCAGTGGCTAATCTTAAGTTACCAGCATAAGTGAGTAAGTGACTAGTTGTGCCATCTTGAACACCTTCACTTTAGTCATTGTGGCTGCAACAGCTGAATAACAGCAGTATCAAAGACCAAATAAACATCATGTGGTAAATGAATTACAACATCTCATGACGCATAAGGTCCTGCTACCAAAATTTAAATTTGTAGTAAATTTGGGGTTTGGGGTGGAGAGAGAGAGATCAATTGATGTACAGAAAGCTTTTGTACACCAAGACACATAGCTGCAGTCCCCTCTCAGTTTTGTCTTCTCTCCATGAGATGACATTCTCCAAGAGTGCCACAACATAAGACATCCAAAAGCCAAAACACAATAGGACCAGCCAGGTAAAAGCAGGCCAAGCTACAGTTCAGCCTAGTGCTATAGGCCTAAACCCGTGTCATTTAGCACTGCCACTGACAAAACAGTCCTCAACAAAGTGATCCAAAATCTTCTAGCCGTTATATACATGTTATCTAATTTTGCCCACTGGGAGACCACACACTGAGAAAAGAAATGAGTGAAAGATCATCCAATTTGCCTTCAGCAAGAAGAGTACTGTACACAGCCGAGATACAAAAATAATGTGTAGAGCTACTTGAGGTAAGGCAGGATGAGATTGAAAGGATTTCTGTTCATTTCACCTCCTTAACCCTTTAAAAATTAGATGGGATTGTAGCCCTGCGATAGTCAAAACACTGATGGGTTGCCAGTATAGTTTGATTAAAAATTAATGGATGTCCAGATGGCAAGAGTGTGATTGTGCCATGCTGGCAACTTTCAAGCTTAGGCTGAACATACCCACATTTCCCCTCCCCCACCTCTCAAAACATTGGGGCTAAAGTGTGCTTCAGTATAAAATATATTGGCTACACTCTATCCCTCACCTACAAGGGATATCCAACATTGCACTGTTTCAGTCTGCTTTTGGCTGATTTGTATTCAATACCTACTTTGCACCATAGCCTGGAACATCAGCTTTCATGTTGAGTAACATTTTTAGCCTACTAGCCACCACCATTGGGCTCTGGGGTGCACCCTAATTGTTCTGCATGACACACTGTTGAATACTCCAGAACT
Organism: Tenualosa thibaudeaui; assembly: GCA_027481765.1. NCBI lineage: Eukaryota > Metazoa > Chordata > Actinopteri > Clupeiformes > Clupeidae > Tenualosa > Tenualosa thibaudeaui. Next base: position 2,789,439 of record JAIFZK010000003.1, read on the forward strand.
AGGAAGTCCTTTTTCCTGTGAGTCAAGTTGTAGTCCACATGGACACACTAAAAGGGGAACTTGTGGAAGGACAAAATTACGCCAGTGATCCCATTACCATATTCTATCAAACTGCACTAAAGTCTCTTCACATTCAGCGCACAGTTCACACAAATAGCTTGGTTTATGTCTGTAATTTTAAAAGTCTACACAGTTAGATGTTTATTATTTTACACCACAGAGTGGCACATACCTAGCATTCTGCAACATGGCAAGAATGCCATGTCAAACTAGAGCAAGTAAACAAACAGGGGGGTCTACTATAAAGGCTCATGATTTCAGAAAAGCACAAATATTTCACAGAACCATGAAATATTCACTAAGTGTAGATAAATGAGGTGGTGAAATAAATATATTGAATTTCGTTCCACAAAAGTCTAGAGGAAACCCCTTGTTTGCTCAGAGTAGGCTATATCTGCACTACATGGGATTAACGCACATTATCCCATCTCTACAATTACTCCAAAACGGCAACTTAAGACAAAGTTGTCCAAGACTAAATTGTCTCGCCATCTGTGGACAAACTGCCCGTTAAACATAGTGGTTCAAATCATTAAAGCTACTTGGTTACAATCATTCTCTGGGTGGAAGGGGAAGTTTTATTTTAACCATTTTACAAGAACTAAAGGAAATGTGTCGTCATGATGGTGCCCAGCACATTAAGTCGACGTTAAATTACATATCTAAATTTGGTACATACTGACTTCACCTGACATCCTAAGACGACAAACGTGACAAATAAATATCCACACATAGCCTACAAGAGTCATGGATTTATTGCCCGGGCCAGCTATCGAGGGTGAAAACCATAGTGTAGACTTTGTGGTGAAAACATGACACATGATTTGGCAAGCACTCCGTGTCTTTGAAATGTGTCTAACAGAAACTGTCGTCTTCATAACATGTCAGTATTAATCAAATTATGAACGTTCATGTGCATTGACACTGTGGAGAAAAATAACATCGTCAATGACTTGCAACGCTGCTCACTGCATGACTTGGCCCTGTGAGGACATCAAAGCCCATATGGCTAACTGTTGCCAACGAGGCTCGTCCCGGGGCTGTGTCATGTCTGTGCCGAACAGCTGGTCTCTGCAATCGAGCTTATATGACCTACAACTCTAACAACGATGTCTCTCAGTTATATAGCGCTTTAATCAGTTTAGTTACTCACCTTCATATCGTTCATGATGATCTGAAACAGCCCTCCCAGAGCGCTGCATTCCTTTTCTATACCAGCATCCATTTTCCTAGTCCGAATCCACAGACTGTTTTTTTGTTTTGTTTTGTGAAGTTAGGTGTTTAAGTTAAAGTTAAAAATGCGAATATTGTTGTGTGGTTTAAACCGAACGTCGTGGCACAAAAAGATAAAACTGTGAGAGAAAAGTCTCGGATGAGATAACAGAAGCTCGAGGGAAAACAATCGATAGCTACGTATACTTTTCCCCAGTTAGCGTAGTTAGCAAGTTTAGTGGCTAGCTGGCTAACTCGCCAACTAACCAGTGTTAGAAATAGCTAGCCAACTTAGTTGACCACTGAAAAAAACACTGCATTCTTGGATGAGGATTGTAGACACACACCGTCTCGCTTCCAAAATGCGTGTGCATCACAGAAAAAGCAACCGACCCCTTAACAAACTGCGATATCGATGATAAAAATCAAAGAAACCCTACGGTATTTGTAACTCTGGACTTAAGTGGCTTGCTAGCTAGCTACCTGACAAACGTTAGTCGAGGCAGGATGAGTTAACTTGTCACGTTAACGAAACAGCCCGTTTTTCCATAGTTCCATTCAATCCGTTTCATGGGTGCCAAGTCCGTTGCCACTGTGTGTCTTGCGGTCCAAACTTGTTTGTGCGCACACAGTAAGACAACGTAATGATATTTGCAGCTTGAACAGAAATTCTGTCAAAAACACATATCGCACAGGCAGTCGTATCGTGCTGCCTATGTGTGTGCCGCGCTCCGAATTCCTTGCTTCCCTGTAGCCTACTTGAACAGCGGCCTCATCCCTGGGCGGAGCAAAGTACATTTCGGGTTATTCCGTTCTTTTTCGTGAACACACCTTGCTACGTGTGTAGACATTAAAAAATAAGCTCCTTACGTGGAAACTTTATTGGAAAGCATGTATTTCATCTCAGTGACCAGTAACAGCTACTTATAACGCAAATTTGTACATAAGTATATACTCTTTTGATTCCAGTCTCAACACTTATCCCGAACGTGAGACACACACAGCACACAGTGAAGTGAAGCACAATCTAACCCGAAGCAATGGCTGCCTTTCTACAGACGCGACGAGCAGTGTGAGGTTATGTGCCTCACTCAAGGGTGCCTTGCTTGTTATTATTATTAATATTATTTTTGCATTTAGCAGACGCTTTTATCAACGCGATTTACATATGTGTCAACTATCAATTACATCAGGGCCAGTCTCCCCTAGAGCAACTTAGGGTTAAGTGCCTTGCTCAGGGGCACAACGGTGGCAGCCAGGATTCAAACCCACAATTTTCCAGGCTACTTGCATGCTAGCCAGGTTCCTTAACCACTACACCATCACCGCTTGTTACCCAGTTCCTTCATCACTTGACAGCAAGGAGCAGTTTTCTGCAGGTCTCTTTGGAGTATAGCAATGTCATAACACAGAATAGGCCTACTTGCAGTGACCAAAGGACAACTGCATTTCAAGAAACACCCTTGAGTCATTAGCAATGTAAAATATTGCCAGCTGGACTAAAAGACAGCTGAAATGTGGGCATGACACAGCACTACTTTTCTTTACATCATACCTGTCCTGCAGCTGCTTATGAACATAAGCCTACACCGTATTTTCACTCCTTCTCACATCAGCTGTCTCATAGCAACTGTAGGAGAATATTCAATGCACACACTCACAGAGCATTTATGTAGGCCTAGCTAGCCTACTGTACGTGGACAGAGTCCCCTAGTGGTTGGGCATGATCCAGTGATTTGGGAGGGTGACCTTGCTGAGGATAATAACATTGTAACTTAATGTGAGATGATACAAAAACATCTTAATCTTTCATACCCTCAAAAGCTCTACAGTTAAATCTGCATTTTACATTGATGCCTGGTTATACGTGTGGCCATTGCAATAATGTGGTATGGAAAAATTGACCATTTCAGAATTAATCAATGTCCCCAGTTATCATCATATTACATATCAATTTACATAAACTGAGGAGCCAGCAAAGATGAAGGCAGATGCTGGCTGATCTTGGCATAGTTCCGCTCTTGTTGAGAAAAGTGTTTGAAAACTTGAGGGAACTTTGACTGCACTGCCATCTAGTGGTTGTTTAAGAGACATACCACTCTTCAAAAAGAAGGAACAAAGATTGTGTTTTGAGAAATTTATATTTGATAAACAATGGATACAAATAAAATAAGAAAATATACAATGACTGATTCCACAGAGTGTTTACAAACAGATCTGGTTAGCTGCCTTTATAATGTAAAAGAAATTAGAGCCATTTTAATAATATTAAGCAAATTTGTTAAACAGTTCCCTACATAAAATATTTTACAGTTTTTTATTATTTTTTTTAAGACAGTAGAATAGCAAATGTCTTAATAGGAAATCAAAGATTGCCCAAATTTCTTAAATATTGTTTAAATAACAGTAGGTAAAGCCCATGCATCCACTAAAAGTAGTGCATCTGGCATCTTAGCATCTTTCTTCATACAGTTACAGACAAAAACTCAGACAGAATGGTGAAAGGCAAACGTGAGTTCCAGTAGTGGTAGGGACAGTGATCTAAAAGGAAGTGGTTTCAACAGATCCCAGGAATATTGGAGTTCTCTATTCAGAGAAATACAGTCATATAAAAAGAATGAATTGCATAGTCGACAAACTGCCAGGGTTTTCATAAAGGATTCAACATTGTGACAGACATGATGACACTGTAACATGGCTATTTTGAAAGACAAAATCTCTGCATTTTTTTAATGCATACAGAGTGGGATTAACATAGTTGCCCCTTTCATGACAATAAGTCGACTTGATTGGCAAAATGAGTCAATGGAAAGAGCACCAACACTGAACAAAACAATAGCCAAAAGAAGACTGTACAGTCCTCACACCAATTGAAAAACATCAAAATCTCAAACAAAGGCAAGATAACCCATCTCCAACCTGTGCAATGACATATTTTGCAACCCTGCCTCAATAAGAAGATAAGCAGCATAACATCTTTCATTCACCTTTTTTTCTCTGTACTTTTGGTAGACCACCAGCAAAAGAAAATGTACAAAGAAAAGGATTTCTTACTACTCCATGTCAATATCAGGAATGATAAAATAATAACTTGCTTGGCAAATGCTCACAGCATTTAAGAATTAACTATGTGATCAGGATTCTTAATGTGTACAAATAAAGCCTATAAAAGAGTCACTATAGTGTTTGTACCAGGTTTTCCACAAACCCTGACACCCCTGAACTCTGGGAAAGGGGTTTAATTAAAAAAAAAAAGAAAAAAAAAAGGAAAACTGACCTACAAAATGATCCAACTTAAAAGGGGTCCAAAACGCCATCCTAAACATTAACCAAGTGCATCTGTATCACAAGCATCTGCAGTGCTTCCTCTACATACAGTTGTAGTCAACCTTTGGACTACAAAGCCCTTTTGGCTTTTCTACAAATAAGGTTGATCTACTTCTCCCTCTCTTTCCTCATGTGTTTGGAATTGGGGGCACTTTACAGGTCCTGTTTCATGTTTCATGACTGGCCCTTTCCCAAGAGGACCAGACTTATGGCACTAGAGGTGCTGTCTGAGCTCTAAGCTCTGTGTGACCCCAGGGGTCTTGTCGCTGTGCAGTCTGCATTGTGCGGGCCCTGAGATTAGCTACGATATCGGAGCTGTGTGAGCTGGAGGGAAGTTGTGGATGGTCCAGTAGCGGTTCAGTCCTCTTCAAGACATCTATGGGATGCAAGAGAAACCCCCTCCACCTCTATGCTACTGTGGTTTCTGTGTTCAGTTCCCTCTCTCTGCGCTTGCGTGCCATGTCACTAGCAATGGCTAAGGCGCCACCTTTGAGGAAGCGCACAAAGTTCTCGCCCACAAGTGGACCCATGGCGTATAGTCCCGGCTCTTGCGTGGACTCGTGGGTGAAGGGATCCACATCCAATGGGTTGCGCCTGCAACTGACAGGCTCCTGGCTGTCGAGTGCCAGTGGTCTCCCTTCCTCGGGCAGGAAGGACAAGTTGGGATGGGCGCCAATCAGCACCAAAACCATGGAGACCTGCAGCACGGTTTGCCTTCCCCCCTCCCCCACCAGGACGCACTTACGGTCAGGCCGGATGGCCACCACGCGGTGCTTGGGGAAACTGCTGTAACCAGGATAGGAGCAGCAATGCGAGTCTGGGTTTGTTTCGGCAGAGGATGTGAGCTCAGTTCTTCTGGATCCAATCCTCGAGAGGACGTCGTCTGGCCTGTGCTGCTGCTGGGTCATCATCTGGTGCACTTTGTGGTACTCTGGGTAAAGGAGCTTGGGCAGCTGGTTGAAGATGAGCCCCGGGTCGGTGACTGAGCGCCTGAAGGCATGGTACACAGGTATGCTGAGATGGTGGCTGGCCAGCACCGCATCTGCTGCCGTCAATCCTGCACCCACCACCAGCACTGGGTCTGACGTGTTGTCCAGTCGCCCCGCGGAGATGGCGGTCTCCAGCTCCCAGAAGCTATGGGACACAAAAGGCAAGCTTTCACCCTCTACATCCAGTCGGGCTGGGATGTCATGGGTGCCTGTGGCCAGCACTACATTCTCAGCATACACAGAGAAAGGCACATCTTCCTTGCTTTCCTCCTCAGCTGGTCTCTTCTGGACACCCTGGATTTCCCACACAGAGCGAGGTTCGTTCTCTAGGTCCACCCGCTGCACAGATGTAACAGTTCCACAGGCAAAGTTCTGCTGTAGACCCATTCGGGTGACATAATGCTGGTAATATGATGCTATCTCAGCAGGCGTGGCCCGGTCATTCCTTACATTCCTGAAATGTAAAAGGCAAAGAGAGGGGCTGGGGATATTACATACATAGGTCATGTACAGACTTCTACCCTTCCTATACAGTATTGCTTTTTATAACTCTGCCATGCATATATAAGCTGCTCAGACCATCATTGTATAATGTAGAGGAAAAAAAACATGATTTCTCTTCCTGCAGTCTGAACATGAACATGGAGTCGTTGAGGACATGACCAACTTTAAACTTGTTATCGTTCTGACTAATTTCCAGTTAAACAGACTCACCTGCGTTTCTCCCTCATCCAGTCTTTCAACTTCAGTTCAGGTAGTTCCATCCAATTGGCCAGACTCAGAGTGAGCATAGATCCCTCCATTGCCTTAGAATACAACAATAATGCTTGTCAACACTGAGTCACATTCAACATTCATATCATGTTCACATCAGATGACCAGACTTAGGCCCAACACACCACATAAGTCCTCTGTTCTGTCCTATGAATGCAAATACACCTCCAGGCAGACAACCTCAATTAGACAAGACAATGTGTGCCTTATTTGAAATGAAGAAATGAGGCCTCCCTACAGCTACACACAGATTAATTTTCATACTGAGGTGTCTGTCATTCTGTCAGGTGCACTAGGTGCAAACTCACATGCCAGGCGCCTCCAGGCGGCCCTTTGCCGAGAACGAGGTGAGGGGTCGCCCGTTCTGACTCGTAGCGCCAGAGGAGAGGAGAGGCATAGTCCAGACCAAAGTCACTATCCGGCAGTAGAAGTGTGTCAAAGAGCACCGCCACTGGGTTGGACGAACGGCCCTCCAGTCCTTCACACAGGTACTCCAGATCCTGTGTAGGCGCACACACACACACACACACACAGAATATGTTGGGACAAGTCACGATATGATGGACAATGTTTTCTGATGGGTAATTTTGTGCAGGACCTCCACTTATACTGGTCAACAGTTTTCTTTCAAATCTAATAAAACTATCAGCAAGCAACTCATCACAATCACACAATCAAAACATTACAAACACACTCATATGATATCCTGACATCACCATCCAAAGAGTTGCCATGAACAACAACCTGTTATCTGATCATAACTCATGTACTTGTCAAAGGTAAAAAATCTAGCAGGTCTACATTGTTTCGATCTGACTACAGCCAGCATTTGCTTCAACATTGTTTGATTTGACTGGAGCTGAAATAAATGCAAAGAATAGAGAGTACACATGTACTTTTGGTAATGTGGTTCCCATGTCAGCTACAATAAGCTGACTTTTTTATCCACTTTTTACCTGTTCCAGCAAGGAGATATGAGATTTCTCATCTAGTTTGCTCTGGAGAATAGGATTTGGGTGGACACCCTCAGGGGACAGGTAAGGTGTGTAGCCTGACAGTAAGTAGGACAGGCAGATGCCAGACGGGCCATTACCTGACAAAGTAGTATGTGTGTTAACAGCATTGGAAAATAATACATGCGGAATGCCACTTTTGCTCAAATGTTGACCTCTTTAACATGCTTCCTAAAAGCTTTGCATGAAGTTATGACAGTTATGGGAAACCAAAACAACTCACCAATTACAACAACCGGCAGAATGTCTCCAGATACATCTTTGTCATACAGATCCATGGCTCTACTCATCTGTTTAAAAAGATATTCATACTTTGTCACTTCGTGGTTATTAGCTTTTTACATATTGAGCAGAACATCAAGCATAGGCTACATAATGCCTGGTAGAGACACCCCACAACATAATGCCAGATAGCGATTCCAGGGCGCCGAGAGGTTTCTCATGTCAAAAATGATAGCCCTGACATTCCTATGTGCATTGAGTGAGAGGCTGTGGTGGGCGAAACGAGCACCGACACGAGGCTTTAATCCAAAGCAGCCCGCCAACTGTAGCTGTTACATAAGATAGCTAACCAAGTAAAAAGTAAGCGTGACGCTGCAGAAAGTTTAAAGTGACAGCAGCGGGCCAGGGCGCAAGTAGGGAAGAGCAAGAACTTGCCTCGAATTGAAAAACCACCATTGCATTGAAGTTACAGTAAGAGAGCAAGAAAAGGGGAAATAACAAAACGGAGATTTTTCGAAAGATCATTATTTTTTTTCATTTAATAACTTAGTAATATCGGAGTCGGGGGGTCAAACTGGCTTTTGCTGCGTGTGCGAAAGCGAACTCTGCAAGACGAGGGGAAATAACACATTTTCAATACGAAAAAAGATTTCCCAGCTGATTGTTATTATTATTTCATTTAACGACTTAATAATATCGGGGATCAGACTGACTTTTGCAGTGTGTGCGAATGCGAACGCTACATACATTATCCTAACCAAAGATTCTAAAGCGCTCCGCTCTAGAATCTCTGGTTCGAACCGAGGCCATTTATCAAGTCTGCTAGCGATACACCATACAGTTCACAACACTTCCTCTTCCTCACCAGAAGCGAGGAGTGTGAGGATTAAAACAGATGGATGGCTAACAGGATTGCAATTACCGACAGACGGTGGGGTATTGAGTACTTTACTTAGACGTCTGGTGTGTAACCTAGATCTATCAAGGCATGTGCTCAAACATGATCATCACAAGCCTGCTTCGTCTTTCGTTGATGCAGCACAAATAATAGAGGAACTGCCGGTAGGCACGCACGTCATTAAACAGAGAGATTACCTAACAAATCTACCGGTAAACCTGACTTTTCCGTTACAGTGCGAATCTTTTCTATCGGAAAGTAAAGTTATAACACAAGAAATTATACAATGATGGCTAAATTCACCCTCCGACAACATGATAACGTAACGTAGCCCTCATCACTAACCTTGGCTAATGTTAGATAGCTAAACACTCACCGGTTGTTGAAAAATGGTTACCAGTCGCCGATTTTCCAGTCGGATGCTATATTATTCTACGACAAAAAGTACTGGAATCACCCGACAGCTCAGACACTACAGAAATCGCATTCAGTTTCCGGAGAGTGAAGTTGCTCTTCACATCAGACTCACGCGTTCCCTTCCAGTAATCTAGGCTGTCGGGAATCTGCAGCCGCTTTTTCTCAATCAGACTACGAGCATAAGCATGGACGGGTTTTTATAATATTCTGCACTGCCTTGTTATCATTGACCAATCGTAGACAGCAGGTAATGACGCTATCCATGCTCAAAAGCCGTCGGGTTGTGTTTCTTTTCGTCTGAGATTTCCATTGGCTAATGAAGACATACAATGCAGCAAGCCAATCAGAAACAAGTGCGCAGTACTGCCTGATGCCTTCCCCCTGTCGCTTACACAAATGTCCCATCACGTAATTCAAGTTTAGGTTACATTCAAGAGGAATCTCTATAATCTTAAGGTTAATGTTCAGTTCATCTCACATCTAGTATTTTTCCAGTTCAATTCAAAACATTTTATTTGTCCACAAGGGGCAGTTACCACAACAAGACTGAAAGTCCCATCTCCCCTCTAAATCCCCTATTGTTATTAAAGCAACATTACGCCAGTTTACGCCATTTGACATATTCTTTTTTATCAGACAGTCTGCTTTAGTACCATCTTCAAATGTATTTGAATGGCATATAGTCATATGAATGATGGATAATCACAGGTCATTTTCACCAGCCATCCAGGAAATGCATTGTGCAGTTCTGAGTGGAGGGTAAACCGCATGACATTGCTGACTGCTTTGCCATCAAACACCAGTTAGCATCTGCCAAGTTAGCAGTGCCAATAAGACTCTAGAAAATGTGTGGAAGGTTTTGTTTGCCTTTTAGGTATACCAGACATCCTGGGCTATAGTTTTTTACACCAAAAACTCCATGGTGTTGCCTTAACGTTCAGGAATGAATAGGATTGGCACATCTAGGCGTGTTTCTTCTTGGAAAAGAACACTGACGACTGACAAAAGTCTGTATAGGCTAACACAATTTACCAGAAAGTATATATTAATTGTCTACTTTTCCCTAAAACATGTGACTGGCAGGGTTCTTTCTGTGAATGAAAACCTTTGTGAATATTGCTGCCATGAATATGTCATAAATCTACTCACACTATGCTGTGTCATACCAGGTAAGCACATGGACCTCATGGCACAATAAACACAATAAAAATCATGTGGGCACAGCTAGAAAAAACTTTGGCTCAAGTACAATTATAGGCCTATAATTAATTAATTTTTGTTGTTCACACTGCATGGGCCACTGTGCCACATTCTTGTAATATTTGTTAGTCTGAAAGTTTCTGAAAATGATTCTCATGAAATTACCCATCACATGCAAACACTTGGGTGATTTAACGTCACCAGTGGTGGGAAGAAGCAGGCTTCATTGTTCAAAAAAACTAGACATCAGCATTCCCTTTCACTCTTTCCAGGAGCTGTGGGGCTAAGGTTCAAAAGAGCCCAAGTAACTATCCCAACACAATAGCACTCATATGCACACTAAAGAAAACAAAGCACTGCTCTCTTTCATCAGTCAAGACCAGTTGGCATTGGGGCAATGCAGTACTTACATAAGTCTAGAGACTTTACAAAAGTGGATGAACTACACCTGTTAAATGGAAAGTAAGTATAAAACATGATAGATATGCTTAATTGCTGACAGTGGATTGCATCAGCAAAAATTTGTGGTTAAAACATATGCAACTACTGCTCTAATACAGAAAAACCCAGTACTCTCATAGGAGAGACTGATACACATGCACAAGCAACTGTCAGTTGTTTTAGTTAACTCTTATCTTGGGAATTCAAGAACAAAACACAGCTACATTTAAATAACAAGTAAAACTTGTTTTCATGGGGGGGGCAAGTCTGAAGATACTGCATATGCATCTGGCATACTAGCTGTACAGTGGCTTAGAGGAAAGCGCTCCAGACGGGTCGTCAAAACACAGCCAAAAGGATTGTTGGCTACCCTCTCCCCACGCCAGAAGACCTACACAGTCTAAAAAAAGGCCAGAACATTATAAAGGACACTTCACACTCTGGCTGTTTTGATCTCTTTTGAGCTGTTTGATCTGTTGCCGATGGTACAGTGCATGTGGGCTCAGGCCACTGTCTTAGGTATATTTATTCTTATTTATTCTTTTAGAAACTATAGCACTTTAGCTATTGTTTTTTTTAATGGATGATGCACTGACCAGAGAACACTTTCAATTTTGTTGTACATGTGACAATGAAAATAAAGACATATTCTATTCTGTATGCTATTTTACAAATAAATTACAAGCAAATTCCAGGAGAATATGCCCAACAGGCAGATGCTAAAAGCAAGTGTCAGAGCATTAAGTGAACCTGTCCTGTATTGCAAGTTGTTTAGGTTAAAATTACAAATAAATAAACAATATATTAACAACATTACACTATATCTGATGTCATAAGGCTGATGAGATGGATAGAATGGATAGAAACAAACATCTGATTAATATTTACGCTGTACACAATTTGTGGACAACAATATCAACAACAACCATGTATTTACAATTCCGATAACTGAACGATCAATTATTTATCTGTGTTCCATTTTGCCCAAAGATTAAGTGATACTTTAGAGGAACGGAACAGTCGCATAAATGAGAAACACATTCATGAGACATTTTGTTGTCATTTTGAATCACAAAAAGACCATGAGGGTCTGAGGGATGAGACAGTTGACTGGGTGTAGTACATAGAAATTTAATTGTATGTTATTTGCCTCAGAAAAGGCAGCCCTTGTGTGTTGCGCTTAAGAACACCAATTAAACACTTCTTCATTTATGCATTCAGAAAGTATTGTAACTATTTAGTACCACATACTTCACACTGTGATAATGCAGGGTCAATAAGGGAATATATAAAATTGTCACTTAATAAATGTCCAGTATCTGAGTGTTTTGAGCAGGTAAAACAAACAAAAAAGAACCTACTTAACCCAATCCCTTTGATGTGCAAAAATAAAACTGACAGCTCCACTATAATACGTATGAACACACACACAAAGATACCACCAGTGCTCAAGAACTGAGATCAAACAAGTGTCTAAATATGCAGTACTCTGTAGTAGTTAGAAGCTCCACATAGATGTGACACAGCAAAATAACAGAAAAGAGTGTTGTGGTGTTTCAGCACCTCACTAGTCTAGATCTTTTGGCAAAGGGTTGATAAGGGGGTCAAAATGAACATTTAAGAACTGCTTTCTGTTCTTTTCCATGTTGTGATGCTCCTATTTGCATACAGAACAAAACAAAATGGTGTCAAACATAGCCACTCTCACTCTTTCCTCATGTTGACGAACAATACCTTTGGCATTTTTGACTTGTGAACTGCACTTTGGAAGAATGAACAACCTTGTAATACAACCTTGTATGACATATAAATAGACCATGTTGTAGTATCTCCCACCCCCTCCGTACACGTACGTGTGCGCGCGCGCGCACACACACACACACACACACACACACACACACACACACACACACACACACACACACACACACACACACACACACACACACACACACACACACACACACAGCAAGACAAAAGACAGACAATGCAAGATGGAAAATTCCAACACCAAGCATGTGGAGGTCTTGTGCACAGTGGGCCAGATTCCTTCATCTCTTAATTGACAGCATGAGGTCACGCAGCTAAAGAGGGCTGCAACACCTGGTGCAGATTCACGTCAATTTTTGTGCTTACAAGTCTCCCATAGTCCATTAGCTAACTCCGTCTGATATTGACATTCACATCTCCATCAGGCAAACTGAGTAACAATGTGACAATATGTAAAGAAAACAAAAAAAAAAAACAAAAAAACAGTGTATGTGACGAATAAATTACAAATGAAATTCCAAAACACACACAAAAAATAATGCCAGCCAATATTTAAAGTAAAAGATAAAATAAGAACATTCAGCAACACTACATGGCAGCAGAAAATATCCCCCACATTCAAAGGCGCATTCAATGGTTAAGATCCAGGCATGGAAGTTGTCAAAACTAAACATTTGAATCTAGGTCTACGTGATGATCTTTAACATGTCCCCATTCTGCCTCATGGCTATAAACATATTCACCTACAATGCATGCATGTTATAATCCCTTATCAAAAGGCCCCACAAAATATAGCTCATGGTCACCATGGCAGCATTTGATGAGTATTGAGATGCTAAGATGCTAAGTTTGTTGGGGAGAAAGTATGCAGTGTCATTCAAGTACGAGGCACATTTATCTTACTTGCATCCTCCATCAATGTGTGTTTTCAGTATTCACACAGCTCCCTCCGCTGGACAACATGGGAACTGCAGTTCTGCCTTACAATGAGAAGACATCAGTTTATATCACAAAAAGCAGGGCAAACAAAGTAGAACGAAGGGGAAGTGAACAACTTGAAGTCAATCACACAGCTGAGACAATCCAGACTTTTTGTTTTTAAATCTTTTTTTTTTTCTTTTTTAATTTTTAAGCACGGACCAAGGCACAACGGCATCCCATCCGTGACCTCCTGTCCTTCATGCAGTTCCTGCCGAGATTATCTTCACAGAAGCTTTGGTCCATGTAAGGATACATCCTCGTGAAGAAAAAGACAAAACACAAAATGGGCAGAGAGGAAGTAGAAGTAGAAGTAGAAGAGGAGGAGTAAGAAGAAGAAGAAATCCTCAAAGGAACAGGTGAAGGCCTGTATGAGTCCAACAGTTTTCCCCCTTGGTCTTAAAGCCAAGGCTACTTAAGCACCAGTGTTGCCTCTCCACCATCTTTCCTCTTCAGGTACAGGCCTTGGCTCAGGTGATGTTCCCGCCGCAGGTAAGCATAGAAGTAATCGGACACCAACAGAATCTGTAACAAAGGGACAGACAGACACATATCCACAGAGTGCACAAACACATTACTAGCCAAGTACACACAATAGTGTAACCTTTACATTACAGCTCACTGTGACCGCCCAGAAAGGCTGCAACTTGAGGAAGCTACTGAAGATTTAATCTCCTGCAGCCAGACACAGCTGAAATTGTGTGAACTTAATGAGGAAATGTTCATCTGAAATTGAAACTGGCTAATTAATAATGTATGTCAAACATCACGTAAGTATTTTTTCCATCCTGTCCGAAAAACACCAGCAACAATTAAAAGGAATGACTTCCATCTGAAACCGTGAAACTGGGAAATATCTTTTGGTTGTCATATAATTCCAGTTTCAGGGCCAGAAACAGGTTCTGAGGTCACTAATCAGAACTCTTTTCGTCTTTATGTCTTCACACACCTTTTTTTCCTTCTAGAAACCTTACACCTTGGCATACATACTGCTTCTTCCAACGGAAGTGTCAGCAGACATGAATTAGTAAGGAGGGCCAGACAGACAGCTCAAACTTCTGTAATGCCCTGCCTATCACAACTGTCATTGCTTTGCTTTCAGGAAAGGACTACAACATCAGTAGACAACACAAAGAAAGACAGTTCTTGATGAAGAACCAGTGGGGTAGTATCTGAAAGCCAGTGCACTGTACCTGTGCCACGTTGAAGAGCAGCGTGATGGCATAGTAGAAGTTAGAGTTGGCACTGCCAGCATAAATCCATAGGTGCCACAGGACAGGAAAGAGGGCTGAACAGGCCAGCAGCACACAGCACACCAGGAAGATGTTCCTCAGGACTGAACAAACATAAAGACACCCATTACTTCTGACACAATTTGCAGTGCAGGACACACTAGTCTTCATAGGCCATACATGAACACACACACACACACACACACACACACACACACACACACACACACACACACACACACACACACACACACACACACACACACACACACACAGATAATTAGCCCAGTGTGAGGCAGTAAGGAAATTTCTGACATTATATTGTAGCACAATGCAAATTAAATTTTGTCCACAAAGAACACACTGGAAGGACACACTTACATCTGTAGAGGTGGCTCCACACAGGCAGAAATGCCATATACAGTGCAATATCCCCAACTGTAGGATAGGACTTGAAAATAGAGATGATGGCTATTTGCATGAACATGAGAAACACTGGATGATCCCTGAAGGGTAATAAACACACACACACACACACATTAGCAAACAGTCAAAAGCAATATATTGCTACTAATTGAAAGGTTTGATAATCCCAATAGTTTTTGACCTATGGTAACACTGTAGAAGGCCATAAAATCAATCCTGAATGCTCCATGATATAGATTTTGCCACAGGCTTTGGAGTTTGTAACAATATTATATTTTTTAAAAAGTAACAACATAACTAGTAAAGCATTGACGCAAACAGCAAGAAAAAGCATTTGATTAATCTGGTCATTGTACCTTCTGTGGGAAATGTATGTAAGGCCTAAATGCTGTTGCAGGGAAACCTAATGATTAACTTGTGCTCTGTGCTCAGATACACTTAACCTACTTCTTGGAGGATAGTTCAGAGCTCATGGCCAAGTCTGGCGGCTGTGATTGAATCCTAACTTTTTCCTGCACGTAGAGAGTGCTTTTGTTAAACATCAACATGGCCATGTAGCACAATAAAGCCAATACTATAGTTAAAACAATAATGCACCATTCAACAGAAACAGTTTATAGGGCATTGCAGATGTGTGCAGCAAAATCTAGGCTTGACACTGAATGAAACAGCATAGCTGTACAAGGAAAGGGCTCTGAAACGGGCACGTGCAATCCCATGTTCCCTCATTCTTTATATTTGAGCCATTTCCTGCTGGCCGCAGATAAAGTTTACCTTCACACAAGGCAAAGAGCTACAGGAATTAATTTGTCCTTGCTGCCAACTGCCTTTTGAATAATTCAGATTTTAGTGTACTGACTCTTTTATAAAGCCTAGATCCTTCATATTGTCTTCACTGTCCATCCTTTGTGTTCAAGTTTGTGTGGATAAAATATTCTTATGCATATTAATGTTCTTGACACACAAGGACAAAAATTCTTTACAGTAGAACTATTTCAAGAACTTACTTCAGTTTAATGGACAGAGGAATGGAGTAAAAGAATACGTTGATCTGGAACACACAGATGAAGAAAAGACGGAAGTGCTCAAACATTTCGGCAAAGAAATACCAGAACAGACCGATGTTTGGAGTAAGGTCTGGTACAGATAGTCTGAAAAAAAGAACACACCTAAATTAGGCCTGATGTACAGTACATGACACATTCACACTTACACACTAGGTTACCACTGCCATTTTAAAAGTGTCAGTGTGGTTAATAAAGAACAATTTTAATTTGCTACATATAGCCTATTTTTACAGCTCACAAACACACTTACATGAAGCCATATACTGAGGGAATAAAATCCCAGGAGCTGAGCAAGAAAAATGAGAGACAGACGATGACCAACAGGCTTCCAAAGTACATGAATGCATACTGCAAGGTGAACAGCCAAAAACTGGGCCTGCGAATGTTCACTGGGATGTACAGCCTCTGAAAAAGAGGCATGAGATGAAAGAGAGGGAAGTGTTAAGAATTTACACATTTGAGACATTTAAACAATGCTTACCTCTTCCCTGCTTTAACATTAAACTATGCTGTACTTTCTATCTTCTAAAACAGCAGAGCATAAGTCTACTCGTCAATGTTCTTTAGAGAGCTGTGGAGGATGAAGAGCTGTTCAACAGAGCTGAGGAGACAAACCTGTAGCAGGTAAATTAGTGCAGGGGCAAACAGGGTGAGGGGGTAGATGGACTGGTATGTTGCCAGGGCTAAAAATATTGCACTCAACAAGGTACTTCCTGCAGAAACAAAAATAAGTGCACATTAGCTCTCCAATGGGGCTCTTTAAAAGTCATGCTAGGAGCACAGGTTCAAAAGAGCTCAACTCATACGCTTGACGACAGCCTTACCTTTTATTGTACTAAGTATAAAGAGTGCGATGACAGCATTGTTGAGGCCACATGTAGACTTTGCAACACAGGAGAGAATAGTGAAAGGGTTCCACAGATAGCTGTGAGAATGAGACAGAACATGTATCTTACATAAACAGATTGCATCCAGATGGGACAATGCATCAGAAGTAGTTTCAGTGTTCATTACACATTCAATCTTCACAACAGGCACCAATTCATATTACGACGTGTCAGTCAAGTCGTCAGTCAGTCATGGCACTGAATCAACAAAATAGGATACAAGAAATAAAGGCTCACTAACAAACACATGGCAATACTGAATGTCTATTAGGACCATCAAAAACCATACATAAGCAGGAACAGAAATTACCAAGTTCAAATGCAAAGCATTTTGAAATTATGGTTTATATTCTGAACAAGGAGCTTGCGTGTTGATTTCTGTTTACATGCTAATTGGTATTTTGAATAGACAAGCAATGTACAGTGACACAGCTGAAACATACAGTCTTTTCCTGCATAAACTTAAAGAAACAGCAGGATGAACTATCAGATTTGATAGTCTTTATGTCAATAAGAAACCCCTCCCCAGACATACATACACAGAGAATCGTTAATGCAGATTTGAACCTGCACAGAAAATTCCTACACATCACTACTCATTCAACATTTGCAAAATAATGAAAAGGGGTTGTGAGATGCCAAGACATCCCAGGCCTCTGAACCACTTCCACTGCATGCAGACAACAAGTTAGTGTGCGCTTCACCCTACTGTGTGTATTTTACTAATTCATGATTGGTATAAATGCAGAGACCAAATTTCCCACACTGGATCAAGAGAGTATACATACTTAAACTACACAAACTGACAACAGGAGAAGGCTGTTAAGAAATTAGAAAAACGTATAGCACATCAGTTTAGGAATGAGATGTATGGAAATCGCACTCACAACATTGCAACTTTCAGAGGAATGTAAAACATCTCTTTAGGGGTTCGCATGAGTTCCAGACAGTCGTGTGGGTATCGGTCAGCTTCCAATGCATACTTCTGTTTTCTGAACTGGAGTATTAAAAAAATGCACAATGCATTAAATTAATTCACAGTGTCTCTGTGTGACATATATAAGAGTAGCCTGTTTTGCCCCTCAACTCACCACATTCTTATTGTAGTGCTGTACCGCCAAGTAGAGTGCCACTGCTGTGATGCAATCTGCTATCTGAACACAGAGTGGGAAACAAAATACTGATGAACACAATTACATTACAAATACATTACACTTGCCTCAACAACAAAGCTATTAACTGAAAATTGGTTTAAAAAGTATTGTGCACTCACCATATATACGATTTCTGCGTAGTCAATGACAAAGTGAAAGAGGTATATGATGAATGGTGTCTCGTGGAACACATCTCCAGAATAGGGTGACACACCCAGATCCAACAAAGCAAGGCCTTCCACAACTGAGAAAATAAAATAAAATAAAGAACACGTCACTATAACAGGTTATAACTTCCGACTTTGAGATTGCAGGTCGTCGCATAACCAAAGCACACAAATGTTATATTTCAAGACAAGAGTGTTGAGAGGCAAAGAGACGTGCCAAAGGTTAATTGCCGATTAAGAAGCAGTGGTTTTACTGAGAAAACCTCAAAACACAAGTAATTTATACCTTAATCAGGACATTGATCTACACCAACATTATCTATGATTGAAGATACATATTCAAATTCTACACAATAACGTTAGTTGTAATGAATGACTTATTTTCGAAAAATAGCTGTGGCTCTCTAATCGGTATGGTCAGAAAAAAGTCCAGAGATCCAGGAAGCCGACATGAACCTCAACAAGGAGACATGATAAGAGATGTTTTTCAAACTCTAGGTTACATTCTCCACACATTTTCATAACCATAAACTGTTCAAGGCAATGAGGTTCTTCCTTCTACTGTAGTAACCTGAACACGATTGGCGAGGAGGATGACAGTTCGATGGAGATGACCTGCATGACGGGCGCTTGCTTATCTCGTTTCAGACAGCAAAATATATCACTAACCTCGTTTCCAGGCATTTAAGGGCGATACCACTTCAACCCTCTCCGAAATCAATTCAGCCAGACTTGATCTAAACAATGCAGCTCTGATTGTTACAGCCACAATCAGAACTAGTGTTAAGGGAGCCGCCATCTTCGACTAGGAAGGAACCTCTCACCCCACGGATGTGACGCACCATGGGAAATGTATTCTTTCTATTCAACTGCTAGAAAGAACAAAAAAGAAAGAAGTTTTATAGTGGTGGGAAAATTGAAGTAGTGAAATGTATACTAGCAATTCAGTTCATGTGGTTAAATACTAGTCCATCTACTTAAAGGACAACTTGGGAGAACTTCTGTAATGTTTAAGTTTACAAGACTGCAAATTAATATGTTGTGAGCCATATGACCAATAAGCATGTGCACCTAAAGGTCATGCTGATTGCGATCCAAGAGGACCATACGAATGAAACATTAAAAAGGCAGTCAAGACAATCTCCAGCTTGGCAGCACAGAAGAGGGCTTTTTCTTTGCGTCATTTGCACTTGCATATTGCACTTTTAATCCAGCAGATGGCAAGGTTGTAACTAAAGTTGAGCTTTGTGTTCAAACACTGATGCTTGCAACAAAATTCATTTTTACATACAGTCTATTGCATAATTGTAGTTGTAATTTCTGTCTGCAATTCTTATACAAATCTATATATTTCATATACAATAATATTTTTTGCATCTGTCAATTTTCATTAATTTTCATTATGAAGAGTAGTTGGCGTTGGATTCATTGACCTTTCCCTACTTGTTAAAAATGTAAAGGACTGTTCTGAATATGCCGATATATGGCAATAGAGGAGGTCATGTGACTCCGCTCATGTTACTCCTTAGTTCGTTTCAGTCTAAGTTCACTTCGCCCGGCGGTAGCTAGGCATCCTTCTTCCGTTAATTGCAGAGAGATGTGACATGCTAGATATGCGGGATTGTGTACGTCCATGAAAAAAACACACTCGCACACGCATCCATCTATGTTTGTGTGTATGTTTGTGTGGAATAAAGAAGAAAACAAGAATTAACTGGCTATCCAGTCTTCTCTTTATTTTGCATTCTAATCGGATGACCCTTAGTCATCACACTATTCCCGAACTCCCTCTTGCCTGCACTGTTCATTGGACTATAGGCCTACGCAGGGTGCGATTTGTAAAAAAAAAAAAAAAAAAAAAAAACAGAGGGGGGATGTTTTTTTTTTGTTGTTGTTTTTTAATCATGAAAAAATAAGCAATCAACAGGTTTAATTCTTTTTTAGGTTAATGGTAGACCGAATGTGCCTAAATTATGAATAGTGTTTATGAACAATCTGAACGCGTTTCATTTTCCCTCGTTTTTTATTAGTTCCGCGTAGAATGCAGAAACAATGATCCCCCCGCCCCCCTACAAATAAGATGTCAAAATGTCAAAGAAGTAATCGCTGCTTTAGTTCTTATGCACGTGCACTAGCCCATGACACCTACTGCGTTGTGAACAGTTTGTCAACCAAAACCTAGCCTGATGTTGACACCTCATCAAATTTCATAGTGCTTTGGAAAGCAACCATAAGGATTTGGGTTTGGGGTAAATATTGGCATAGACCAAAATTCAATTAAAAGTTTTAAGCAGCTGGCCAATTTCTCTAAACCAAGAAGACACATATAATCTTGCTTGTGAATAGCCAAAATAAACATCTTGGCTTGATGTAAGGTTGTCTACTGACTTTGCTGGATTGCCTTTTTCTTTTGAGCACATGGCATTGCTACAGCTGTGCAAATTTTTCTCATCACACAATATCTGTTCCAGAAGTAAAATATAGGATAGTCATTGCACTTTTTTTCTGACACATTGCATTTCTTTTCTTTTAATGGTGCTTTTCAGTGTCAGTTGTGGCCAGCTCACTGATATGCAACTTTGACCTCTGCAGACCCATGCATGTTTTCAGAGGGAGCCTGTGATGTAGCTTGTAGGCTACAAGCATTTGCACGTCCTGAAACCTTTTGCATTCAAGGCACTATACTTCATTGCAGACTGCAGCACAGCTCACAGAACACTATATTAACCTTAAAAGTCGCCCTGTCAAACAACACGTTTTCTCGTTGTCACTTACTTGAGATTGCTGAGCTAAATCTATAGTGTTTTCAGTTTCCCAAACATAAGGAAGACATGGTCTTGATTAAAATTCAGCAGCATGTTTCCTCAAGCCTCTCCAAACATAGCACCCAAACTGAGCATGGAACACTGGTTGATGGACAATGTTTTTAAATCTAGGATTTATCTACACCTTGATAAATGTATGCAGTACCAGCAGCAGCCTCCATCTCATCACTACGGCAGCAGCGGCAGCTGCAGAATCCTAAGGCCAAGACAAGTTTGCCAATCTTATTAAAACTTCCCTAAAGCTGAAGTGATTGCTTTATGGAGGGCTGAAGGTGTGTCACGCAACAGAAATACAAGCTGGTAGCATACTGATAAAAAAATAAAAATAAAACTCACTGTATTTTTGTTTTTTGAGCATCAAGGTCACTGGTTTGTCTGACAGGGAGGAGAAATAGTCTGAGGAGCACCTTTTGCAGGATACTTGGATGATGTCACAAGCAAACAGAGTGATATGCAGTTTGGGAAAAAGCAGACCAATCAAAAGCTCATAAGCATATGAAAAACTGACACAAAAAATACTGTCATATAAGGTGGATGAAGAAAAAACTCTGCTTGACATGAAGAAGCCAGTGCACAGCATCCTTTTCTCACAAACAAGTCACATCCTTTTGCAGGAGCAAAAGGAAGCCTGGGCTCAACATAAACTCCTGTTAGCTATAATGTGTTCTGAAGAAAATGTGTCACAGTTCATACTTAAATCCATCACCCTAGCGAAAAAACTGTAGACTACCTAGGCATAGGTGTTTGAGCCATGGGTCGTGGGTCTTGCACATTCCAAATTGGGACAAATATGGCAACAACATTAATAGACTGCAAAAACAAGTATCATATATTGATCTGAACTACTGTGTGAAAACAATATAGACCACCAAGCCTCATTATTGGAACCAAGAGTTTCTTGAGGTATTCTGATCCAAGGCAACTAATGATTAAGCCCTATCTTCAAATAGCATTTAGCCTGCCATTGATGCATTTTGCCTGCCATTGGGCAAAGATAGTGGAGAAGAAAACACACACACACACACAAACACACACAAACACACACACACACACACACACACACACACAGGACCAGGCAGTGTTGAGAATGACTGGATGATGAAAGCGTGGACTTGACCACAGGCAGCAGTTACATTTCTCCATGGATTTCCCCAGAGTTTAATAAGAGATGCAGTGGTATCAAGAGTGAAATTAAGGAGGGCAATGGAAAATCTGGCTCAGGCGCAGAAGTGAAGCCTCTAGCTTTAAGAAGTAGAAGGATTAAAAAATTGTGTGTGTGTGTGTGTGTGTGTGTGTACGTGTGTTTAGTTCATACAGCCAGCAAAAAGATGCAGGACTGAACCTTGTAAGCAAAAGTTAAAATTTGTGGACTCATGTGAGTTAAGGTAAGAGTGATACCACTTGTTGATCTGTATTGGGATGTTTGCATTTCTGTACCTGCTTAGCATCAATTGTCAGAGTTCTGGAATGAGAGATTGTCCTCTAATACCGGTATGTAATTAGGACAGACATAACAATGACAAGACATGTCGAAGTGTTAATTTAACATACTGATCAGTAATTAGCAGCTGATAAATATTGACAGTATTCATTATTAAACTTTGAAAAGTTGTCATACAATATAAAGTATATTGCTTGTTTTTGTTTTTATCCTGCTTAGATAAAAGAAATCAACCATTTTTTAAAAGGTAAATGTCATGGCAAATCTGTGGATGTTGGCCGTTGTGTGCCTTTGTGTGCAGAAATGCCAGTTTAAAATGAGTGGTCAGAATTTAGGGGAGAAAACTCTCTTGAAGACTGGTTATTTCTTAAGATTGGCTGTGGGAAAGCAGTGGCAGAAAAATGTCAAGTTTAATGCAGATTATTTGCTCTGAACCCACAGCAAGGAGACCTGCCAGTCAGGGATTACTCCTAACGCACTGCTACGGTGCACACACCCCCACAGGCCATGAGTTGAGATGCTTGGCAAGTGAGAAGCCAGGATTTAATGCGTCCTTGTCTATGAAGAGACTTTTTCAAAGGGACATAGGACATTAATTTTTCCTTGCCCAAACAAAGAACAACAAAGAGGAGTGTGAAACCACCTTCACAAAAGCTGTTGCTTTAATATTTGCCAAACAGCAGGTGCTCAGTGTTGATGGTCATGAAGTTGTTACAGCAAAAAAAGAGCAGAAATGAATGGAATTTTCAAAAGAAGGCTACAGCACCTACTACCATTGTTTCATGTAATGTTATGTAGTGTAGTGGTCATTCAAACCAGGGTCATTCAAATCATTTACTTGGCTCTATAGTGTTTTAGCTATTTGCCGTATACCAGTTTGTGGATATTTTGTGAGTTTACATGCAAGTCCGTTGGGATGTCTGAAGTGAATTGCTCTCTGGCAGCTTTTCTCTGTACAGCAGTTCATGGAACAAAATTAAAACCTAAGTTAATTAACTACCCAAGCAAGTACAAATGTGCTGGAGCCAAATCAATTATCTATTGGCAGGAGGGAGAGATATTTTCCTCTCTCCTGAGGAGTGAAATAGAGCTTTTGAAAGTTTATTTATATCTCCCTACCACACACAAACACGTTGATCTGTGCATCGAGCGTGTGCCAGTGATGAGCTGTCTATCTATATATGTTGGGCCAGCGTTTTTAAGCTTTCTTCCCTCAGATTCCTCTATCTCACCCCAAGGGAAGTATTGATACAAATGCCATTCCATATAGAGGAAAAGCCAGGGTATATATTCTGCTAAGGTTTACAGTAGTGAGGTGCGAGAACGAGAACAAGTGAGCTAAAACAAAAGTTCAAAGGAAAGAGTTCATAATATTTACATATTTTTTGCTCGTCATTTTTTTCAGAGGCCTCTCTCCTCATTCCTCTGAATGCATCTAAATCTCCAGTGTCCTCAGTGCCGAAGCTGGTCTGTCTCCTTTTAAATGTCGTCAGACAAGACCCACAATTACTATGACATCCTCATTAACCAGAGTACCAGAGATAGCCAAAGGCCTTTATTCTGTTCAGAGTGGTATTTTACAGACCATCTTGGCACAATGTGTTCTATTGCTTTTCATAAAATTGTGTTGTTATCATTTGGTCATAATTTAGTTCATGCCATAAACAGCTGCTTTACAATAAACAGAATCATAATTTTTTAAAATTATATGACAAAACATTTCATTGTCGTACAAGATCGTTAACTCAAAAAATGTCAGATGGACATTGATAGGCCTGCATAACTTCAAAAGCTGCATGTCAGCTGCTGTAACATTAAAAGGAAATATTTCCTTTAGAAGTTAAGTTTATTCTAAAGTAGGACAGACTGTACAGGGCAGTCTGAACACCATTTTCCACTTGTAATTAATTCGGAGCTTGGATTCTTTTCAGAGAGCTGTGGAACGTCATTACTAAAACCTAGATACCATAAACCCGCCTTGGGGGACTTCTGATAATTTTCAAATCTTATATTTCTCCCTGAGTGTTTTCAGCTCTGGGTTGTTCTAGCACTGAAACTGCTGACTATGTTCATCCTTTTCACTGGAATTATGTTAGGTGATCTATTACTTACAAGTTTGCTTTGCTGAACAAAGAGATAATGAACAAAACATTTAGGAAGTGAAATATCCTGCATGCACTCATAAAATGTAAATGTCTAAACTCATCAGCAGCAAGCACAAGTGATATAACAATACAATCAGCACATTCTGTGCAGTCTTGGGTAGCCTACAGTGACGTGGTTTTTGACAAAATGCTGATTGGGTTTACCATGCTAGTGATGCGCAGCTTCTGAAGTTTGCTGATAGTGAAAAGTCTAACTAAAGACCTCATCACTACGCAGCTGCACCATTGCTCAGTGAAGAGGCTGACATTTTGCCATTGTGCATGGCAGGGGGCCGGAGGCTGTCTCCAGATTAAAAGCCCTTCTTCATTGATCAGACACGACCTGTGCAGGAATGGTGAACTTCTTGGAAGTGATCTGTCTGTAAGCGGCGGCAGTTGATCAATAGCCAGACTCTCTGCTGGACATCATCTTCAGGAGTTTGTCAGGCTGGTGGCACCTTTCTTTGTCTTTGTGCCAAAACAATGATCTTGCATTTTGTCGACATCTCATCTCGACAAGGTTGTGTCATGGATCTCAGGACTGCACTCTGGGCTGTTTGCTATTCATCATCTCCTAGAGTGAAGTGAGCTTACATTATCTATATGGTCCAGTAAAAAAAAAATCTAAACCTAATAACTTCACTCTGAGGGCTTGTTCACCTTGGAGATCAATCCCCTGCCAGTCTGTGTAGTCAAAAGAACCATCATCTGGGGAACGGCAGAGGTGCATTATGGGGGACTCGAGCGATGAGGAACGCAAAGCTTAGACATGAGCAGATGGCACTTCTTTAGTGGCTCACCCACTGCACAAATAGGCCATGAATCAGATATCCTACTTCACTATTCAACCACTGTTTACTATTGTGTCTCAGACCTAGTGAAAAACAAAGAAAATTGCATGCATGCATGGTTAGGTGA
>JAIFZK010000003.1:2820000-2860000 GCA_027481765.1 Tenualosa thibaudeaui
TCTAGTGAATGCATGGCCTCACTATGCAATCCTGTCAGCATACTGAGTAGTAATGTAGCCTTAAATCATTGTAATCCCCCTTGCAGCCCTCTGAAAGACAACATTTTATTTATGGTTTTGGTTGTTTCCCATCTCTTGACACATTGGTTTCCATTTTCCCAGATATCTACTGCATGCATCATGCTACTGGCAGTTTCCTCGTTCAAGACATTCTGAGTGAGCGTGTACATTGTTAGCTGAAGACATCAAGTGTATAGTGACACCAAACTGGGTGTTTTAGGAGAGAGGAGTGTGGTCTGTTTCCTGTTTTAAGGCCTCTAACTCACAGTGAACTTGAAATGATCATTACTGAACTTTACACAACTCACATTACCTCATTCAGTCCAGAGGTCTGTGGAGATCAGATGAAAAAGCTGTTAAACATATATCATTACAACATATTCTCATCCATTTTAAAAGAAGTAACCAGATGGCTAATAACTATGTATAATGTAATATCTCACAAACTCCATCATACAAACAGTCTCACTAAACAAACCTATGATATGTCAAATTGGGCAAGGGAGAGAGAGATTGTCCATGCAGATTTGCTGTACACGGCGTACATTTCATTCCCATGGGGGACACTTTTCCAGCAGCTTCCGAGGACACACTGATGAAATATGAAATGCACACACGGGCAGAAGCCAAATGACTATATTTTGCTTATCAGTTTTATTATCTGCACTGAGGGTATGAAATCTGACCATGTGATTAAGTGTGTTGTGTCGCAGTGTGTCCAGCCAAGGTGGGTGAAATTGAAGGAAGAAATCCTATATCTCTGCTATGTCTGTATTTGGAGACGCACAGGTCAGACGAATAGGCTCTGCCACCTGATGTGAGCAGAATACAAGCCGACAGTCGTTTGTATGAAAATAGTTTTGCACTGCCATGCTGGGATATGGGATTGCAAAACCTTGATTTGATCCATAGGGGGCACACACTGATTCTTAGTAATGGAATAAGACTATCCTGTGCTTCTGAGCCTAGAGCAGTTTCAAAGCCTGCTGTGGTCATCCTTACCTGCAGTTTCAGATTGCTACAGAAAGAGATGATAAAATACTGCAGCTTCATATCTTCCTTATCACACAGACTGTCAGGCTACCCTTCAGTTGCTGGTTTTAATTTACAGCAAAACTTCACTGTCATATAGTTTTGTGTGTTTTGTCTTTGAACAAGTTATATTTCTGAAAATAAAATGACATTTCAGAAATCAAGGTTTAAATGCAATTCAAATTAACTAATAAATAATTCATTGTTATTAACTAATAAATAATTAATTGTTCTATAATGGATCTTGAATTATTCTTACAAGCTCTAGGTTTTTTAGCATCTCAGCTCTTCAGAACCATGAAGGTGACATTAAAGGTGACACAAAAGGACATATCCCTTCACTCATATCTCTTCAAATGTTGATCAACTGGTTGGCTATTTATTCATTAAAGCTCCTTCACCCACATGATGAAGAGATGAGAAAAGAGAAATAACTTAAGCCTTGAAACACTAGTTTTTGGCAAATTCCAACTGCATCCTTGGGTTTTTTAGGTGTGTCCAGTCTTCTATACAAACCTTCACATCACGGGGACCCGAACTTAAGCCTCTCAAAACAATAATTCAGTTATGGAAAAAAAATACTCAGTCAAATTAAATTCACTTATTAACCCTTTGTAGGATCTAAGTGAGCCTTATTCTAAATATTCTTTTTCCACTGTTCCACTCCAAGTGGGTTTTTACTTCATATCAGCGAACATATCCGCTCACTGCGCTGTGAAATCATCCAGTTACCTCCAATGCTCTACGCCGGGCGCAAATCAGCGTTGGTGCTAAGAAGTCATACAATTTTCGATTGCAATAACTTTAAGTAGGTTGATGGCTATTGTAGGCTAATTTTCATTTGGTTTGGATGTTTAACTTTTCTGATAACACTTCGAAACTTGACGAGAGAAGCTTTCATCGTAGCGCAATCGCCTGCTGTTCACAGCAAACGGTAATAGCGCGCATGACGGAGCTGCGCTGTGGACAGAGCTGCCTCTGTGCCAGTGAATGTACAGTAGGTACGGACTAAGGAAGAGCGCATAGCTCGTTCCCTTACCCCTGTTGCAACGGACTATCACGGACAAGTGTGACGCACAGCTTACAATTGAACCATCGCGTAAACTACAGGTGTAAGGACCCTGGGGACGAGGGACTCCAGTCTCTTGTTCAGTCGTTCTTTATCTTCTAAACTCCCCTCCTTATCAGTTAGCGGTTCTCAACTGAAGCCAAACAATCAGATCTGATCAGGATAGCCGAGTAACTGTCCTTAAAAAGTCTCACACTACCAAAACGATACTAATGCGCGGATATTGTCAGTTTGCACAGCCAGCGAGTACACGGACGGGCGGCGAGCATGTAAAATAGTCTCCGCAAAAATGGACCAAAGGAAATACTTCTACATCCTCGTTCTGCTTGCTCAGGCACTGGAATTAACATGCGGACAGTTCTTTCCAGGTAAGTCATCATAACGGCTTCTTTGCTTTCAGTCATTGCACTTTCATAGCCTTTTAGCTCAAGTCACCTGAATGTGTAATCAGAGACGCACAGTGAAAAGACAGCCCTTGGCGCAATCATCGGGCGGAGTTGGATACTGAAACTTAATTGTCTGTACTTCGCAAATTAAAAAAAATGTATGCTACATGAATGGCGCGCAATGATAGATAGGCTACATATCCAAACGTCCACAACTGACTTCCAAACAGGTTTTAGAGGTGACGATTTCTTGCACCTGGCTAATTTCTTCAATGGGCCGATTGTTCTTTTATAGAAAATGCAGTTCTGTCATCCCGTCAACTGCATTTAATTAACACAAAAAAATGTTCAGCTCATTAAACAGAGCAGCACACTAAAACTAAAGTTGATTTGTGCAACTTAAAGTAATGGATCGAGCAGTCTTTTCAGTCCGTAGCAGTCCTTTATTGTAGTCTTTCAATACTTGAAGATAAGCAGGGAATTTGTGCACTGATTCTTAATTAGACATTTACAATATAGTCTTACGGTGTCGGGTTATCAGCTGTAATAGTGTAGTATGTAGTCTGCAGATGTCATGTCTTAAGATGTCAAAAAATATACATAAAAGCTGGCATTCTAAATGTGTGTGGTTTGTTTTTCACGAACTGAATGAATGCATGAAGATTGAATTATACAAATCATAAACAGTAATGATATTTACCGACCATCTCTACACTAATCAAATATGCTTTTGAGTGTTTGAGAAATATGTTGACTGGCAATGTTTAAGCACCTGCAAGAGCTCAAAGATAGATTTACACCTGTTGTATTTTATTCGTCACTTTTGTATAGACTGAAAACACTCCGTACAGTGGTCTTGTGAAAAAGTCCGTTCGAAAGCGGGAAGCTCTCCACAGAAACCTAGACCGTTAGGTGGTGCTCTAGCTACACCAAACGTGCTTCGAACGACTTGTACTGAACAGGTCAAAATCCTTTATCTGGCGGGACTATTCCTAGTACAATGTATAGACTAGGTTAGATCTTTTGAGTTTTTATTTTTCTTTAAAACAATATTTCCTGGTCCCGCATGTTAATGTAACAGTTTATCAGAGTGGGTTAGTCAAACACTTGTGCTTATTTAATCAAAGACTGAGAAATCATCCTGTAGCTTAAAAAAATATACATTTTCATTAGAAAAATCACAACTTGGCCATTTTCTTGAAGTATTTTTATGTAGTCTATTAAACCACATATTGGCCTCTGTCAGATCTGTTACACCCACTAGATTAGTCAATGTGTATAATAGAGACTTGAAACTAATCTTAAAAACATATATGGAGGGTGTAATACATCTCAATGAAACTTGCAGGTACATCAATGACAATTAATAAATATTTAAAATGAAATAATCTAGGTTTTAAAACTGTGTGTCATCTCCACACAGTAGCCTATCACTCTAAGTGGATCAACTAAATCATGAAAACAATTACTGTGTGCTATTTCAAATAAATTGTGCACTCATTGTAATATGATGTTATATATATATATATATATATATATATATATATATATATATATATATATATATAAAACCAAATAATATTCTTTCTTGTCTTGTCTTTAAACAGCATGGCAAGTGTTTTTGTTTTATAACAAAACTGTTGCAAAGCAAAACCAAAGGACTTGCCCCATGCATGACTTGAATTGAGAAGCAAGTTATGAATGCAGTGTCTAGAGCCTCTAATGGTGATACTCAGGTTTTGTTTTAGATAATTTGCCTTTACTTAACAATTGTCGTGTATTAACTGTCACTGTCATAGTGAAGCTTCAGTCGGTGTGTGTGTGTGTGTGTGTGTGTGTGTGTGTGTGTGTGTGTGGACGGGGGGAACTATTTGATAGAGAATTTTACCCTAAGATTCAATGCACTTGAAGAGAAGACTGAACTGTGGATGGTGTGGATGTGCGAGAGGCCACAATCTACAGTTTAAGTGAAGCTAATTAGATTCCTATTGGCAGCAAGGCAGGCACACTCTTTTCTCAGCCCTCTGTGGTCTTTGTTCTCCAGTGACACTTGTCACTTTGGATTCTAAAGCCCTCTTTGGTGGGAGGCTCTGAGTTTGTATTCATAGTGATAGTCCTCATATCTCTGTGGTGACAGCATGGATGGGTCCATTGGATTTAGGGATTTTTCTTTTATTCTGCCGGTGATAGAATAATGGACCATTTCAAAAGGTGTCCTTATCATCAGCTTTTGTTCGACGGAGGTTCATTAAAGTATTTTACTGAAAACAATGTTCTCCTCAAGGAATAGCATTCTAAGATGTGTGCCCTTGGTTAAACTGTGCCAGTCACAGGGCATTCTAAAGATGCAAATAGTGGCCTATTTAAATCACCACCTATGATGTAAGCTATATATATAGCATCAGTAGCATAAACAGTCCACTCATTTATCTGCCAGCAATTGAACCATCAATTTGTAGCCCTCCCCAATCTCTGGAAGAGCATGTCTAGTGTTGATCACATCAGCTTTCTGCTCTGCCGTCTGCCTTTTGCAGCCAGCTTTTGCTCAGCATCAGACATGGGGAGGTGCTCAGCTTTTGAAGACTGCCATACTAATGGGTAATCCAAGAGCTCCTAGACTAGCTGCTAATCCTACATCGCTGCTGTGTCAATCTACAGAGCTGCCTACCGGGAGCTCTGGTAGGAGAGATGGAAGGGTGGGTGATGGGATGGGTAGAGCTGGCACTCTGGTGGCTGAGAGATAGTGGTGTTGTGGTAGCTAGCTTGGGAGACAGTGTATGCTGTCTGCTGTCATGTTGTTTGGCTCTGATATTTTAATAAGCCTGTCTGAGGTAGTGATGTGAAGTTTGTTTTATAATTTGTTCACTTTGTTGTGAGGGAACGCCAGTGGCAGTAGTTTTAGTCAAGTTGATTGGCAAGTTCATTGATTTTAAAGGATGTGTTTCTGCATTGCTCCGTGATAGAACAGGTTTAAAAACAAGACCCTCTTGAACAAAAGTACTTTGAAATTTTAATTGTATTGCAGAGTGAATGAATGTTGGAGAAAGATCAATAAAGATAGGGCAAAAATATTGATGAGGATGGTGAAAAATTCTATGATGGGTGACGATTTACAGTTGAGTGCAAAATAAAATGAAACATGACTTTCTTTGGCCTCAAGGCAAAAATTGGCTTCCAATTTGTTTTGAGGTTTGCACAAAAATCTGGGAGTGGCAACAAGACATGCAACATCTGAAATTCTGTCTGAAAGAGATTTTCACTCTTTGATGCTGGGGGTCCATATTGGCGTACAGAGGTTATTCTTCTCCTGTGTGTCCAGTTGATGTTAAGTACATGGGAAAGTCTGGGAAGCAGACATTTGCTGTAAATGAGAAAAACAGTAGAGACATTATGCTGTGCCAATGTATATTAGCGGTCCAGTACACACTGAGTGAATCTTACCTGTCTAAATCCAACTCCCTGCTGACACACAGTTCCATTCTTTTTCACCTGCTGGGGACTTATAGCCAGACAGCTAGTGGCTTCTCAGTCATCACATCACAACAGAGAGACCTGTTATACATGGTTGATGTTTTTGTCCTGATGTGATTTAAGTAATAGCCAGCCAAAAAGTTGTAAGTCATCTGATGCCTTGATGGAATCCTTTCTCAATAGGCCGTGATGTTGTCATGTATGCCTGTGTACCCAGTAGGTGGCGAATAAATGGGGACTGGGAGTAGACAGATGGACCCCTTGGCTGTAAAAGAGAAGCAGAGAGCACAGCAAATTTCACTATATGTTATGGTAGCAATATATGCTGAATGGATACTTTCTTGCTTATTACCAAGTCCTTATGGAAATGCCTGTCCTTTTCAATTATCTTTGAAGCACAAAAGCAGTGTAGTGTGCTTTTGGTGTTGACCATCAGTTTGAGATGATACGGGTGCTTGGGTAGTTGCTGTTACCTATCTAAATCCAGATCCCCACTGGCACACAGTTCCATTCCTACACAGGACTTGCAGCACCAGTGGAATTTGTGGATTCTGGTGCTGATGTGATGGTCAGTAGAATGATATCTCTTCTGTTATGCTTGGATCCCTCTCGTTGTTGTGTTGTGGTATCATGTACTGTAGTCGTGTGCTCAATTGATTGTGCTTGGAACTAGATTCAGGCAGACTTACTATATAGAAGAACAGAATGAAGCATGATCAGTGTTGTGCTAATAGTAATGAAGGGTATTTTTGTGGTTATTTCTTACTATGCTTAGATTAATGAAAGGAATATTTGGAGATTGCCGGACTTTTGAACCCTTATCTATCCTAGTCCATGTTTTTGGTGGATGATGGGCACTTCTTGATGCTGCGTCTCTCGCAAGACGGACAGGATCACGAGTGGCGGCTCACGATCCCATGCTTTGGCTCGTAGCTTGTTGGCTGCCTGTCGGAGTTCTCTCCTGCGCTCTTCAGCACCAATGTTGCAGACCATTGATCCATCCAGGCTCAGTGCTGGGAGCTGTTTAGATGTCTCCACAGCCATCTTGAGAACCTTTTGTTCCATCTGGGCTCTCTTAGTGGTGAAGAAGATGGAGACTGTGGTGGCAGAGGAGGAGGCAGAGGATGCTGCTGTGGCCTGGATCTTGCTTGTTACTCACTCCAGAGGGCAGTAACGCTGGCCAAACTGCCCTCTGTTAGGCATACACATTCGCTAGTATCTGCTGACACATAACTAAAATCAGTGAGCCTGTCCCTTCCTTGAGGCCTTCTTATGTTGCCGGATGCTGGTGTGCTCTCTAATGGTGGCACTTGAGCCTGGGGAACATTTTGGACTTTGGATGACTCTTGTGCATGGACAGCCCTTTGTGATGTTGGAGTGTTAACAGGAAAGCTGTTGTCAGGACACGTCTTGCCAGTTATTGGACGCCCAGGTCTGCTGAGCTCCTTGTTGGATTTGCTTGACACCAGGGGCCAATTTTCTGCAGGAGGCAGGGGCTTAAGTTTGCTGAGACCTCTCACGCTTGCCCTTTGGCATACTTTGCCAAGCGTGCAGCCAGAGGGGTTCGCCAGAGCCATGCGCAAGGCCGGGAGAGTTGTTGTTGAGCACCTAAGGCCTCCTTCAGAAGCCTCAATCGTCGGGGCCTGTGGGACAAGGGCTGTCCGCAGTTCCATGTGACTCACCCCGTTTTCGCCGGGAGAAGAGCGACCGTCTGGGAGGCTGCCCCTCTGCACTAACTGTGGGAATCTTGAATTATGCTTCTCACGAGATTCATTCTCATGTAACCTAGATGATCTGTGGGCACTTTCTTTCTCTGTTTGACTCTGTTGACATTTCGTGTGCCTATCTCTGGAAAACTGAAGAAATGAAAACCACCTGAATCAATGCTGTTTCAGTTACCCATCCCACTTAGTTCAAATAAACAGGAAGCTATAAGTTTAATTTAGATATTACAGAGACGTATATTCAAAATAAAGAAGTATTTAATTATCTATTAGATTTAGCCTACTTCAAATAGATTTCTTAGAGAGTTGTTTGAACTTACATTAACTCATGTCTATTCAGACTAATTATTTTTAGACTAAAAAGGCTAATTAGGTCATAGATATAGGCTAATTAATGAAAAATAATTATAAAAAAAGAGCTGTTGTCCTCTGTTACTTTCACCTGAATTTATAGAAAAATTCTGATTATGACATCAAGCAATGTTGTTGCAGGAGCAGTAGTCTCCGCTATGTGTCTTCTAATCGAAGATTGATTTCACCCAGGCCTTGCTGTATGGAATGACCACAAATGTTTTCCACTGACACAACCTCGTTAATATGAGATAAGGTCAAAATAATGGTTCGTTTTTCATGTGCTGATTTCATACAATGACTGGTTTCCTTAGACAGTAGTATAATTATAGCAGCATCTGGTCCTAATGTTAACGACAGCAACTATAGGCCTAGTAATAGGCTGATGAAGACCATGTATGTTATGCAATTTCAAGTAGGCCAATAATAAATGGATAAATAATGTAGTAATTACAAATGCATGTGCATGTAAATACATGTGTTCATCTGTGTCCATTATTTCATGACAATACAGCAATTGTGTAATCTAAATAATAGGGTAATAATAACAGTAATAATAATAATAATAATAATAATAATAATAATAATAATGATGATAAACGTTTTGGACAGTTTAATTTAAAAAAGTTGGTGTGTTGCCATAGTGCTGTCAGACACATAGAAGGTTCCCGTGAGGGGGAAAATCTGTCTTTATATTAGTGATTGGGGTGAGTTATAGTAAGGGACAGCTATTACTTCCATCACAGTCTTGGTCACAATAGCATTAGACCCAAAGATGAAAGTTAGCTTACTAGCTCCAAGTCACATTTGAGGATTTTCTGTCATTGTGTTGAACAAATGCACTCACAAATGCAAATGCAACAAATAAAAATTAGAACACTCTGTTAAAATACTATTTGTTTATTTATTTTGAACACAAGAATTGTACTTTTATACTAGTATAATGAGTTGTAATAAAGACAATCTTGAATCTTGAAATAAATGACCTAGAATAGTGGGATAAATGCAAAATGTAAAATGTAAAAAATAAAAGGTCCACTTACACAGGTGCTGTGAAACAAACCAGTGGCATCTTTAAATGGAGGAGAGAGGTATGTGTATGTGTCTGCGTGTGTGTTTGACAGTGGGTGTGTGGATAGGTGGTGGGTATATGTTTGGGGGGGTGGTGGTGTTTGTGTATATGTTTAGGGAGCGGGGAAAAAAGAGGTAAGGAAAAGCAGAGACCTGGGAGGTGAAACATGCATGAGGTTAGATTGCTCGCTGAGCTGTCTAGCTGAAGTTAATGGATTTCACACACACGCCTGCCCACCGTGCAGCACAAAACTGGAACTCGACTATTTCCAATCAGCCCATTACAAACACTTTGGCCTGTAATTATACCCCCCCCCAGTCACCGTCCCGCACCCCGCACCCCGCACCCCGCACCCCGCACCCCACACCCTCCTTATCATTTACCCTCTTGTGTTGCCTGGTTGCTGTGGAATGGGGTCCTTTGACATGTCACTGTCACTCTTGCCACTGTTTGGTATTCCGCTGGGTCTTCCCACTCAGGGCCCTTCGTCTGCCATGTCACTGGTTGGTTGGAGAGTTATTGCTGGAGGTCTGCATATCTGCATGACTGTGCCACCTAATCCTGGGCACTTATTCTATTTGCTCAACTAAAAGACAGCTTCATATTGGACCAGACCTCCTGCCACTGAGCATGCTAAAGAGCACACACACACGTACACACACACACACACACACACACACACACACACACACACACACACACACATACACACACAGAGAGAGAGAGAGAGAGAGAGAGATGAGAAAGAAGCAGGAGGCAGGGAAAGAGTGACAAAGAGAGAGTTAGGGTGTGAATTTTGAAAGAGATCTTGCAACAAGACCTTGGAGTTGCCTGCAGAATTTAATCCCCTACCCAAATCCTACACTCCTTTGAGATTATAGCTCTCATTTGCTGCAGTTACCATAAATTCAGCTTTAGAGCCCCTCCTGTCTGAATTTCTGATCCTAATGGTTTTATAATGCCATCAAATTCATAATTTGATTTGCACAGTGCTTTCTAACTTACTTTTTTTCTTCCAAGTATGTAAAAAATATTGAATCTACAATGAATCCAACAGCACTCCTTTAGAAACATAGTTCAGCTACAGGAAAGATGCTGTGGAATGGGTCTCACATAACCTATCTTTGCACTTCAGCTAATGTCTGTGATTTTTAGACAACTTTTGCCTTGCTGAGAATTTTTGTCTCAGTTTTCCATCATTTGCCCCTGAGGACCTGAAGTGCTGTCTCTACACCTGCGCTGAGACAGACAGCCCTGTTGTCATCCTCTCTCTCTCTGTCTCACTTAGATGGAGGTTCGTCCGAACGAAGACAGGGGGTGTCTGGGGGTTTAAATAGGTGATAAAAAGAAATTATATTTTTTCATTGTGAGCTGTGGCAGATTTACAGGACCTGCCACCCCTTGAAAGATTCATGAGGGCGGGAGAGGCAGGAATAAGATTGAGCCACACACCACACACACACACACACACACACACACACCTAACCTGGGAATCGGCAGGGCACAGAACGAGATAAGCAGTAATTTGCTAGCCACCACCACCACAATGCACAAGGTGGTTTCAGTCTTTTGCTGTCTCCTTGACGTGACTTGATGCAGCATAGTGCTTCCACAGTGAAAACAACACAAAGTCTTTTTGCAAGCAAAACAGTGGCACACACACAGAAAAAAACTCTCCATTAGCCTCCACAACCACATGCAGATTCTCACACTGAGATAAACCCACTGTCCACATGACTTGTCACCTGACTACAATACCTGACATCTAGCGTCCTTATGCTGCTTTGCCATACACTTATTGTTGATTAGTTGCTTCAGCTGTTGTAGCCAATGATGCATCTGTCTTTCTGAAATTGTGTGCTATTGCGGATATGGTCATATAGAATGTATTATGCCAGAAGATGAGATGCAGTGTCTAAACTGTGCCTGTTCCAAGGTCCCCCAGCACTGAAACCCTGTGCCTCCTCTTTGTCTCTGCCATGTAGACTGTCTGATACAGTAGCTAATCTGATGGGCCATCACCTCCCTGTCAGACTCCAGCCATGATCAGATGTGTCAGATCTGAGTTCAACAATTTAAAGGTCTACTATGGGGAAGAATGGCAGTGTGAAGGAATCTGCGCTTTGCGGCATAACTTATCAGTAACTTCTCTGGCTGGACCACTGAGGCGTGTGACGAGGCTTTATTCACGAGGGGATAAAGGACGCCGTGCCAAGCACTGCAAATATGAATACGCAAATTTGTTGCAGGCTAATTTACCCTCACAGTGTAAAAGCTGTATAAAGGAGATACACAGGCAGGGAGTGTGTGTGTGTGTGTGTGTGTGTGTGGGGGGGGGGGGGTGTTTACAAGAGAGAGAGAGTGAGAGAGACAGAGAAAGAGAGACGGAGACTTCTCAGTTAGTACTCTGGAGGACTGGCATTGGGAGGGAAGGACTGAGAATCCCCCTGAGTATGTCAAGACACAAGAATAAACAGCCCGTTGTTTGGCACTACCAGAAATCTTTCTCTCTCTTCTCCCTCTCTCTCTCTCTGAATGTTTACTTAGCAATCCCCTAGTACAAACAAATGTCTTCCTGTGTGATGTTTGAGTATGGACCCTCCTGAGAAACCAAAAGACCATGATGCAGTAATCCAGCTGAGCGAGTGCCACTAACTCTTCTTCCTCACTCGTCTTCCTCGCCTGCCGGGGGCTGACACAAACACATTAATTTTCCTCTTGCACTGTAATTGTCAGGATCCATCAACGAATTACAGCTAATTAGAGTGAGGCAGAGAGAGTTAACTTGAATTTGGACTTGATTAATTGACAATTATCAACATAAATGATTATGCAGTCAAATTGAAAGTAGCGCGAGGATTTGGGAAATAAATGAATAACTCAGAAAAGCTCTTGAGGAGTCCATATGGATAGTGTGATTATGAACAGTGAATAGCTTGGATTTTTGTAATTTCATGATTTCGGGCTCCTCGAGTCATCAGGCAGATGGTTGTAGTGTAATTGTAAAAGGGCACAGCGTGTTAATGGAAAAGGATTTTAAATCTTTGAAATGACTTTTGTAATGCTTGTGCTGGTTTGAACTCTGAATCTGTGGTGATGGAGGTAATTGTTCATTCGTCCCTTTGACCTGACCCAGCCCACCTCTTTAAGTACTCTGTGCATGTCTTTTAAAAAGACTGCCATAGAAAAGGTGTTGAAAGCAGTCACTCTCCTCCCCTCCCCTCCTCTGCTTGTTGAAAATGCTTGGTTGGTGTTCTTTCGTTCATCGTTGCTGTTACTCCAAATTGTGTATAAAAGCAATAAAACTGTCTAATAGTATTGCTTTTGAAAACAGACAAGGTTTAGTTTCCCTAGACTCACTAAGAGCATACATTCACATGTCAAATTGATCTAAAATGCCTTAGTATTTCAGGTAACCTTTCACTTGGATAAACAAAGACACTCTTGATACAGTCAGGCAGAACAAAGGCAGAATTATAATCCTCATCCTGCAATGAGGAGAGAGAGATAAAAAAACCTGTCTAGCTAAGCGTGAGGAAGTGTGAAAGAATTAAAGAGCAGCTGAGAGTGGATGTTAGCAGGCAGCGCCGCTGACGGCATAATGAACCAGCCAGCCCCTCTTTAGAGGAAGGGCTTTGTCAATGCAAGCAGCCAGAGAAGGGTAACAAGATCCCTCATGCATTCACCCCTCAAGAGACACCATTAACCTTTCGGTGCATTCACCGGCGTCCTACAGACACTTTCCACGCGGATAGTGGGGCTTTTTGTTCGTCTTTGGAAGATTAAAAAGCCTTTAATTGGGGCGGCTAATGGCGATTTGCTGGAGTCTATTAATGCCGGGGGCATTATTTAGGCGCTCGTGCGAAAGGTCAGACACAGGCATTTGTGTGTGTGCCAAGATATCGCCCGTAAGTGGAGGAGAACCCAAATAAAAAGGGGAGGGGAAAACGCGGCTGAAGTAGCAAAAAAAAAAAGATTGAGGGAAGAGAGGCTCCTGGAGAGGAAAAGAGATAAAATAATAAAGAAAAAACAAGACAGGACAATGGGGAGTGATTTTGACTCAAGCTAGCATGGATGTGTGTGTGTGTGTCTGTGTGTGTGTGTGTGTGTGTGCGTGTGCGTGTGCGTGTGCGTGTGTGCGTGTGTGTGAAGGTGCTCGTGGTGCCACCAGGTTCAGAAACAAACTGTGATAAAGGAGAGTGACAGCTTTAAGTAATCACCTCGTGGTGTGTTTCCTGAGCCGAATTTGATTATGCAGGCCTCTGATCTCCCTCCTGCCAGAGCTGAAAGGTCATATTTCTCACTGTGTGCCTCTCCCTCTCTCTCTCTCTGTCATCCTCTCTCTCTCTGCCTAACTCTTTGGACTTCAAACTTTGTCTGGCTCACTCTGCCAAGTTTCAGCATGCCAATGTCAGTTCTTCCAAGACTGTATCAGGGGAAGGTGCAGAAACAGGCAGGTTTTTGACAGAATGGCTTGCTTAAAGAGAGAACGACCTAACCTACTAGGAAGGAGTACAGTATTTGCAGAAACAGCTTGTTATTTTTAGGCCACAATTGTTTCCACCACTGAACTGCTGATGCATTAGTAAACAGTGGCATAGCAGGCAACACTGTTTACCTCTTTTACTCAGTACTAATTAGTATCATGCATCCAATTATTTCTAATACATAGTAATCATGCAGTTATTTCCGTACTGTATGGGCCTATGAAAAAAGAATGCATTGGAGATATGTGCATAGACCTCAAACAAAGGGATTCCATTAGGTGTGTGTTTTCACTTACTTGCTCTGTGCCCTACCCCCACCTCCCCTTTTCCTCGTTGTTTGGAGTGACAGTTTTAATATGAATGCTTTCACCTCTTTTTCATTGTCTCAGTACATTTACATTAATCTGACAGGCATTAATTATACAGACCCAGTGTGATTGTAAAAAATGATGAATGACTGAACCACCTAACACGACAGCCAGCCAGCCTTCCCTTAACAGTGGATTCATCTCCAAACCTCTGGTACAAACACGTTTGAAAAAAAGGAAAAACACTGATACCAGATCAAGACTTATGCATAGAATCTTAGTCTGAGAACTGAAATGCACTGCCACACTGCCAAAGACAACACTGTCTTGACATGCATTAGACTTAAACTAATTGCGGATGGAAATAACACTGAAATTGGGTGACATTATACATTAAGCCCAGCTAAATAAAGCCAAACAGAGCACACACAGCCCCCTCCAGATGGATGAGGAGTAACCGGTGTGTTGTGAAGGCCTTAATGAAACATGTTAACAAGTCCCCGCAGTCTCATCAGACACAGCAAAGGCCTGTAATGGCGAGGACCCCTGCATCATGTGCAGGCCTTGATAAATTCTTTACAAAGGTGTCATTACTGTTAATGTGCTGCTACACATTGTGGATGGTTGTGGCAGTGCTGTGCTGTGCTGTAAGTGCTGCTAGCATCATGAGCACTGTGCCTAGTAAATGCTAATTGGAGTTCTCTGCCACAGCTTTTTACTGTAGTGCAGAAGGTGCAATGGTCACAGAGGCTGCTGTGAAAGTTTCTGTGCTATGCTGTTTTCAGTGGGAAGTATTCATGGTCCATTTCAGATATTACTCTCAGACATATAGCCCCTCTAGTATTACTGTTTACTCGCAACAACCTACATGACGACTTGTTGTTTCAATCATGCACCATGTACCGGACTCTAATATTCAATGTCCGGACAGCCAGAACCTTTGTGGTGTCTGCTTGGACTTTGTTATGGCTACAAGGATTAAGGCGATTAGGGCGAAGGACAT
Source organism: Tenualosa thibaudeaui (assembly GCA_027481765.1). Lineage (NCBI taxonomy): Eukaryota > Metazoa > Chordata > Actinopteri > Clupeiformes > Clupeidae > Tenualosa > Tenualosa thibaudeaui. The sequence continues at coordinate 2,834,964 of JAIFZK010000003.1, forward strand.
GTTGATATTATGCTGCACTGCCCTGGCTCTGGGGGCCTTTGAATCAGCAGGGTGGACCTTGACACTTGCACTGCACTGCACCAGGCTCTTTGTCTCTCTCTCTCTGTATCCCCCCCCCCCCTCTCCTTCTCTCTCCCTCTCTTTCTTTCTCTCTCTCCTTTTGCCTCAGGGTGGTTGTGAAGGAGGCTGTGCTTTGGTGGATAGGTGCTGCTGCAGTAGAAGCCTGGTAATCACCAATCCCTGCATCCCTCATCAGCATGAGAACACGTTTGATTAATGATGTTTGTGCGGATCCTCCAGTCCTCCAGTGTCTATAGAGCGCTTTGAGCAGGGATAAATCTCCTGTTGACCAGTGTCATGTCTTTGGGCCGTCTTTCTTTCACTCTCTCCCTGCTACCCTCTGTCTTACTCTCCTTTCTTCTTTCCTCCCTCTCTCTCTCTCTCTCTCTCTCTCTCTCTCCATCCCTCTCCCTGTGGCCACCTCTCTCTCAGTGCAAAGGGCTGTTCATCATAAAATTCAGAGGACAAACACGAAGCATCAGGTGTCCAGCTGGGCTTGACACTGATTTTATTGAACAAGCAGTCAAATTAAACAAGCTTGTCACATTAGACACTTATCGAGTGATTAATTAGGTCGCAAATAAGACGCTGTGCCCTCGGAATGACAAGACAAGGGTTGTCGGGCCTCCGCCTCATTGTGCTTCCCCCTGTTGTTCTACTGTCCTTAAGGCTCTTAGACAAATGAACAACCACTTCACCTGTGGCAACAAAATGTAGCTATGACATAAATCAGTCAAGGCCCCAATGCCAGCTTTCATTTCACTCAGAGAATGACACCATTAGTAAGCAGGGGGCGTGATGCTGAACATCGTCCTCTTATGTCCTCCTATGTCCACAGAACATGGCTGAATGCATGTGTCAGGACTGGCGTAAATGGCAGATTAAGAGTGACTGAAAGCAGTGGGCTATGGTCATGATTATCTTGGCCCATCTAAACCATGGGAGTAGTCCTATGCTGCTATAATCAGACCTAATTGCATCATGGGAATGGTCGTACAGTCCGTTCGGGCGCTCTCTCCCTCGCCTGCCGACCTGGGCCTTACGAGGCGAGCGGAGCAAAGCGTGGTCATTGCTGCAGTCATTATGAGATTTATTGTCATTATTGCTCTCTCTACCTGCAATTTATTTGATGGAGGCCTTTTCTTTGTTATACGACCCCGCATGCTTTCCTGTTTTGACCTGTCATTCCCCCGTCTGCCATAAATGAGCCACACATCTCTCACAGGGCTGAGCGGGAGTGAGGAGAGAGAGTGAGAAAGAGTGAGAGAAACAGAATGAGAGAGAGCGAGGGACACAGAGAGAGAGAGAGAAAGCAAGAGAGCATAAGACCATAATAACATCCGTGATGTGGGTATTAAATTGTGTGACACAATTCTCCCTCCACTCCAGTCCATTACAACAGATGGTTCTGTAGGGCATCTCCTTTTGGATTCAGAGGGGCGACTCACAACCCTGTGCACAGGGGGGCATAAAACCGTGGCACCACCGCGTACTGGAAGGGGCTCCTATTGCCCCCACTCACCCCTACCCCCACCCCCACCACCCCACCCCCCACACACACACACACCCTGAAACGAAACAGTAAATTGCCTTGTGCCTCGTTGCCCTGTCAGGGTTTCTAATTCGGAAGACACTCAGACCCGGTGGCTTTACATGCCGGAGAGGCTCGCTGGACAAATGTGTTGTGTCGCCAAAGTGTCTCTTTTATGAGGGCAACTCTCGACTTTGGCATTTCAATGGGCCATTGGTGTCTGCAGGAGCATGGGGAGTGAAAGGTGCGGGGATGTTCAGTTGCGTGCCGTTGAAGTATAAGTCATTTAGTTTAATATTCATCCATCTGCTTCATGCATGGCTGGCTGGAAATAAAAGGAGAAATAATAAACTGGGAGCGGCGAGGACTTTGGGCTTCATCTCTGTGCTGGTGAATGGGGACGTCAGGAGGAGAAGGCTCAGGTTCCATTTGGTGCTTCGTTTGCTTGCCTTGGGCACTCTCTTATATGCGTGCACACACACACACACACACACACGCGCGCGCACACACACACACACACACACACACACACACACACACACACACACACACAAATCCACATTCATGCATAAATGCACACACTCTCTTTCTAACACAAAAACACACAAACACATGCACACACACACACACATACACACACACACACACAAATCCACATTCATGCATAAATGCACACACTCTCTCTTTCTAACACAAAAACACACAAACACATACACACACACATACACACATACACACACACACACAAATCCACATTCATGCATAAATGCACACACTCTCTTTCTAACACAAAAACACACAAACACATACACACACACATACACACACACACCTCTTCACTTTTGTCTTTTGTCTGTTCTTATTCTTTCCTCAATATCCCACCCATCAAAGCCTCCCCCCTCCCCAAACACACAGACCTCCTCTCCACAGACCATAATACAACATGAAAAAGCTGCCTTTGAGTACACAGCCTAGCTCAAGCGAACCTCTGACAGATATCATCATCAGTGCCAGCAGTGGTGGCATCATCAGTATCATAACCATAAAAGCTGTTCTGTTCCAATCAGTCATCACCCCTTGCAGGCTCCCTGTAAGGGAGCGGTGTTCCAACCCAGCTGCACACACCTGCCCTCTCTGCAGTCTCCGTGGCACCCCACAATCCTCCCGCTCGATTATGCCCTCTGTGTGAACTCCTGCCATGCTGGGACAGAAGCCAGGCTGCTTATTGTTTTTTTTTTTTTAAGAAATAATAAAACAAAAGTATAAAGAAGAGAAATGAGACTTTGAAGTGGTTTCAAGAGACTTCAAGTAGCCATCTTATGTGCATCATTCTTTCAGGGACAAAAAAGGCACATGGCTAAACTAGATCACCGTAGTTTGTGCAATACGTCGGTACTCCATAGTAGATCAGGTTTTCATCTGTCATTGCTCTGTAGTGCTCTGACTGTACTTATATAGACATTAGCATCCAGAGTAAACACCTGCAAGTGTCTAATGTACAGCAGATAATGCAAATAAAAATAAATGATTAATCGACCCTCTCTAAATAGATGTGTCTCACAAGAGGGTAGTGCTCACTCTGCTGTGTGCTCAACATACAAATAACCGATATTGACATTACTTTTTCAGTGTACTACAATGTCTAATCAAATATTTAGATGAGTGAATTATTGAAGCTGGCATGGTGAGACAAGATGCCGCTTGATGTTTGCTCTCAGCCTTAAGTCACACACTCTGGCGCTCTGTGTTTGTCTCTGGAGAGACGCTCATGTTAGTTTGGAGTGCTATTTTCAACGTGTATTCCACTCCACAAAGAGTGGCAGAGAGCCTTCGATGGCTAGAGGAGAAAGTGGTTGACGTGTCTTTCTGGCACTCTCTGTCATTGAGAACATTAGTATGGAGATTACTGCATCTCTGCAGATGGCTGCCCACACGGAGAAAGTGGACAAATTCATATACTGCAGGTTCATTTTTTATAAAAAATTATAATAATAGTCTGCATGCAAACGGCCCTTTTGAAATAGTCACATAAAAAAAACATGTTTTATAAATGGCCCACCTTGCATGGGGAATGGCATGCCATGTTGGTATAAAATGCATTGGCTACCTACCACAGTTTTATTATAAAAGTGTTCTTGTTACATGGCTGTGATTCTCATATATTTTACTGGCCTTTTTGTATGGATAGTTCATTTGGAGGTAACTCCATATCAAACTCTTTTTATTTTGTTTTCATTGCTTGCAAGAAATGAATTGTCAATAAAGAACCATGAATGTGAAAAGAGTTTCAAAACAGACCAGCTGCTGTTTACTGCAGTGTGAGGCGACACCACCAAATGGGCATTTGGGCACAAGCAGACAGGAACTAAGACGTTCGTTGTCGTCGTTGTCCCCAGGAATTTGGGCTAATGATGGCTTAGTCGAGGAGCAATTTGAGCAGCCTCAGGTCCCATTGCTGTCTGCAGCTCCAGCATCAGGAGTTTACCGCCTTGCCTTTTGCTTCAGAACATAAAAAATCACCTGCATCCCTCCAACCTCGCACAACCATTCCTTTTTTTAACAGCCAATTTCTTGCTTAATGAGCACATAATTGCTGCGGTTCCTCCGGAGGTACTCCCGTCTCCACTTCTGAGCAGTGCACAGCTAATCCGTCTTTCTGTTGATGTGCGGTGAGAAATTAGCCCGACACACACCTCCTTTCCTTCAGAGTTGAGGAGCTAAGATCCTGCTGAAATGTTTCCAGTGAAATGGCAACTGCTGAAATAATAAGTCAACACCATGTGCAACATGATACACAAAGGTTTTTTTTCATTAATTCCCACAGCACCACCACTGCCACTGATGTTTTGTCCCAGCCACTGTGAAAATATTTTTATTGGTGCTGTTGTATAGTTAATGTCTTGACTTGAATGGATGAACTATAACCATAATTTAATTCCCTAGATCCTGCAGATGATAATTGATCTCTGGTGTCCTTTGTGAGTGGAAGGATGTCATGTACATATAGGTAAAGCTATGTGGCCTGGTAGCATGTTGAATATTAATAGTCGAAGGGTCTGAGGCCTGCCTTTAAATTTAGTACCAAGGACTTCAAAAAGTCATGTAAGCATTCTGTTTTGGCTCTTTGCCATCCTGATGGGTTTGATGGATCTGTATAACTGCTAGGTCTAGCTGTCTTTTTGCAAACCATTACCCAGAAGTACCCGGAGAGAAGTTTTTTTATGAACCAACACATTGGGCTTTAAATGATCTTTTTTCACGCTGGGCAATCAGGGGTGAGTTTCAGATTAGAATTTCTACCAAGTTTTCCTTCCATGCATCTGCAGTTTAGTGGACTGCCAGAGATGATAATGTGTCAGGGGGAAAATTGACTGCAGCAAACAAAATGGAGTTGCATCAGAGATCGCCGCATAGAGCCAACCAGTTGAGCCGGCAGGGTCATGCTGTCAACCACAGCACTCCATCCAGATAAGGATTCCACCAATTAAGCGCTTGCCGACTATGAACCGCAGAGAGTACTTCTGAGTATCCGTGAAAATAATTGAAAAAAAAACAAAAAAACATCTTAGGACTGAATTGGTGTTTACATTGCCAAGAACGAAGACTACTAGGGAAATTCTGTTTATGTTTTCTATGTGCTCTTGTAAAACTATATGGTTCTTTGTGCATGTGAGAAGAGAGAGACCTGGTTAAGTACATGACCTCTATATGATATCTCAATGGACTGTTAAAGCATATTTTTGGAATGGTCATATGATAGTTGATATCACAGGGGGCATAATTAGAGTCTATATATGCTGTCCTATTTCTGCTCTCCTTTAGTTGTCATACAGTAGTTTGGTTCCCCATCAGCCTAGGGCGTGATGCCCTGCCTCTTCCCATACCTGTTTCTGCAGGTGAGAACCCAGGGGTACTGACATGCTGTACGTGATTTACATATTTACCCACCCACTACCTACAAGCACATGTACGTGCACAAACACAGACACACATGTACATACACACAGACACACACACACATGCACACATGCATACGTACACACACACACACACACACACACATGCATACATACACACACACACACACACACACACACACACACACACACACACAGAGACACACATGCACGCATGCACACATGCATGCACATACACACACAAGTTCAGAGATCAGGGATGGGGGATGGGTAGGGGGCTCACATCAGCTCACACATTTTCTTCCTACTGCTATTTAGCAGGTCAGTGGACTGTGGTCAAAGGTAACTAAGATCTTCATGCCTGCACATGTATGTGTGTGCATACAGTATGCGTGTCATGCGTGTGTGAGCGTTGTGCTTGATTAGACTGGATCTGTCACACTAATGATCCATCAGGTCAAATCTGTTCTCTCGTCAGCTCTAATGGTGTGGCTCGCTGTTCCCCACTGGCCTCGCATCCATTTGCCTTGTTTTGCCTGACCTGCTTGGGAGCATGAATATTCAGCAGTACCCAGGGCCTAGTGTGCAGCCCCCCCCCCATGCCCCCACCCCTACCACTGCTGTCAACTCAATGCCTCTCCGTCATGCTTGGAGGGGCTTGCCACCCGCTACTGCCTCCCCCACGCCACAGGAGCAATGTTCTTGCCACTAACCTCCCCGCTACGGATGGGCAGAGGGCTGCGAGTAGATCACCTAGCAATGTTGCCTTGTTGCTTTTTTGTTTTGTGTTACGCCTGCAGCCTCACCTCCACTCTCCCCTTGCCACCCCCCCCCCCTCCACAGCCCCACAAACTCCCCATAGCCCAGAGCTCCTTTTTGCTTTTTTGTTGTTCTTGTCTTCCTGATGTAGGCATACAGTATACAAGGTTGTTTGTCAAGGACGCCGGAGTGTGCTGGAGTGGTGATAAATCCAGTGGAGGGTTGACCTCGGGGTGGCAGGTTCAGAGCTGGTGTTGCTCTTTGGAGTTGCCGCCGCTACTGTTACTGTCTCTTTGCTGGGGGTTTTCTTCCCCCTGTCTCTCTCCCCTCTGCAAGGTCACTGTGTCCTTCACTTGAGCAGTGAACTCTTTCTCTGTCGTTTGCCCTGGCTCTTTCCTTCCTCCACTCGCAGTGGTGCACAGTGCATCTACCTCTTCTTTTTTCCCCTCTTGTTTTTCCTTCCTTCAAGAAAAATGAGAGGCAAAGTGCAATTATCAGCTCAATTGTGTGTGTATGCTTGTGTGTGCATGTTGGTGCGTGTGACAGAGAGAGTGTGTGTGGGTCTGTGTGCACTTGTGTGTGTGTGTGTGTGTACTGACCTGTCTGTGTGTGTGTGTGTAGAACAGGGGAAGAGAAGTTATGTTGGGCAATACATCAGACATCATGGCTGAGACGGGCTACTAGGGAACCTTAATTGCTTTGTGAATGTCACTGGCGCTGCTGCGCCAGGCTGATTCCTTCCCCGTTGTTTCGCTCATTATCACGCGTGGGCTGCGGTGCTCCAGACTTGATTTGGGATGATTAAAACATCCCCGTCACCCCCGGACCACCTCCTCCCACCGCCCCGGCTTCCTGGAGGCGCCACGGTGCCCCAAGAAATGGGTGCTGCTCAGGACCTCGTGCTCACAGGCTGTAGAGTCATGAGTGTCCATTTGCATTCAGGAGCTATTTGTTCTCATTATAGTCGTCTGTCTGTGTGTGTGTGTGTTTAAGCATTTGAATGTGTATGTGTGTGCATTTGAATGTTTGTGTGTGTATGCGTCTTAAGATTATTCATTGTCAGCTTGTGTTGGTGTGACACGCTGGGTCCAATGGGGAAGAAAGAAGGTCCCCGTCTCGCCCGGTTGCAGATACCAAGTACATTAATTAATAGATGTATTAATAAAGCTGCTTAATGACTTGATGGCCATCAGGCAGGGCTGAGCTCAAAAGTTCAGTGATAAATGACATCAGCTTTTCTGAAGGGGTGGGGGCAGGGTCTCCGTGAACAGAAGGTCATTTTGCAAGAGTGCTGACAGTCATTTCACTTTTTCTTTTTACCTTGTTCTATCCAGTTATGGAAATCTGCCTTTGAAATTCATCTTAATTCCTGTGTACTGACTTTTGACCGTTAAGAAGTGAACTGTTTATTACAACTGCTCCTCCACATCCATTAAAGCTGTGTAGGTGGCATGCAACATGCATGTGAAGTTATATCCAAAATACATACTTGTATGTTTATGTAAAAATTACACTATACATTTTATTTTTGAAGGGGGCTTTATCTAGTAGAGAGGAGGCAGGAGTTCCTATGGAGGCAATTTCCTGGGGCAGTGAGGAGTTGCGATCAGTGAACGGCAGTGACCTGATTACCAGCACATTATCCCTCTGACACTCCTAATTGATTTGTGTTGTGAGGTGCAGGCACTGAGCCCAGAAGCTCTGGCTATGTGTGTGTGTGTGTGTGTATGTTTGTGTATACATGCTTGAGTGTGCGTGTGTGTGTGTGTGTGTGCGTGCGTGCGTGTGTGTGTTTGTTTGTGTGTGTGTCTGTGTGTATTTTGTTTGGTTGTGCGCATGTGTGTCTGTGTGTGTGAGCATGAGTATGTGTATGTGTGTGTGTGTGTGTGTGTGTGTGTGTGTGTGTGTGTGTGGTGATGTTGTTTGAGATGATCTCAGGGTAAGGAGGGAAAGGGTTTTTTTCCTGTGCTTCTCTAGGCTGGCCGCACTATTTCCTAATTCATCTCTTTGCTTCCAGTGGGAGACTCAGGTCCTTGACTATCCCAGCAGGCCGTCATGGCTCAGGAAAGAGTTTGAAATAGGAGCTTTCATCTAGAGCTCCTTAGCCATCCCACTTTTCCTCCTTGGTACCAGTCACCCACTCCCTGCTTCTCACACACACACACACACACACACAACACACAGTTCTCCTTACTCTCCCTCCTTCCTTTTAATTTCCAGTCTATGGGACACCTTAATGCGCACTGAGCCGTCTGGCTTCCGCTTGGGGAGCAGTCTTCGCTCTAATATTCAATTTCTTGCAGTGTTCATTCATTCTTTGCGGTGCCCCTGTTATGATTCGGGAGCTAATTGCCTCATAGCTCCGGCGTCAAAAAGGCCCAAAGCAGATGAGCCAATTGTTAGCTTTGCCACCTAGTGAAAAAAGGTTAGGATACATTAGCATTTAAATTAGCCTGGGAGGAGCTGGAGGAGTGAAGAAAGGAAGGCAGACCACTGACTAAACTTTGTCTGCGAAGGCAAACTTTCCTCTCCCTCCTCCTGTGCTGATGATGACTGGTAGCGTTGTCTGGATGATTCCGTGTTTGTGTGTGTGTGTGTGTGTGTGTGTGTCTTTTTAGGTGGACATTAAACGGATGTCCCACCCCGATGGTTATTAACTGCCATCTCCGCCGTTTGAGCTGTTGACTGTGCTTGCCGGGGGCTTGATCAAAGGCTCCATCAGGCCCGCGTCAGTCTTCCCAGCGTGGGGTGGAGGCGCCATGTGAGGCACTGCATCCATCATCTCCCAGCCCTGACAGCTGGGCCCTTGTAAAGACAGATAGTTTATTATTCATTTTTTTCTCTCTATCTCTCTCTCTCTCTTTCTTGTTTTGCTCTCTCTCTTTTGCACTGTCTCCCTCGTGCTGTCTGTTTCTCTCTCTCTGTCTGTCTCCCTGTGCCACCCCATCAAAACAGCACCTCAGGAGAAAAAAAGCTTCCCTCTGTTAGAAAGAAAGGGGAGAGAGAGAGTAAAAGCGAGAGAGAGACAGAGAGAGAGAGAGAGAGAGAGAAATGTGAGTGCCATCACTTCCGGCATTCAGCTGCCCGATGCAACACTGGCACCACAGCAGCCTTCAGCATGTCAGGTTTGGAATGCCAGCCACGTGACAAGCACCGCCACCACAAACAAAGACATTTCCCTCCCGGGCTGTGTGTGGCATGTTCTCATACCCATGCCATGAAGAGCAACACACACACACACACACACACACACACACAAACACAGAGACCGACACACCGCTCAGCCGCCATCTGCTACTTGACGACGATGATGGCCGGCCTCATTTCCAGACGCGAAGGGAAGCTGTTTGACCACACTGACGTGCGGCACGGCGCAGTGCTTTTGTTGTATTTTTTCAGATGTTTTGTAACAGCAACGTGGAGGCCTGTCACGATGAAAGAGACACCTTTTAATGACTCTGTTTGTTGGGGCCTGGTGAACAGATGTTTTCTCAGAGGAAGGCCTGCTCCAAATCACTCCGGCACAGTAACCAACTCCAAGGGGAGGTTCATGTGCGGAGCAGGAGATATTGGTGGATGAGAGCGAAGGCCACCATGGCAAAAGGGCCCTTCCATGTCCTTAATCACTTCCTACATCTGACAGCTGACAGGTGCCTTTACTCTAAGAATGAAATATCTCCTTTCTACAATTTTTTTTTTCTAAGCGCTTAAATGCTGACTCAGGCTAGATTTTGTGTGTGTGTGTGTGTGTGTGTGTGTGTGTGTGTTTTTGTTTTTTTTTTCACATGAGGGTACAGCACAGCTCCGTTAGGAATTTTAAGCCATGAAGCCCCCAGAAACAATCTTGAGATAATGTGGAAGCATACCGGGATCTGGCGTGTGTTTCTGACAGATACAGCATTTGGACTTACGCTTCCACTGCCTGGAGGTAATTCATCATGTGAGATTTCACTCTTAACCGTCTCTCTCCGGGCCTCTTGCTTTACAGACAGGGAAGTCACTGCACGCCAGCTACCATAATGATTTTTTGTTCAACTTCCTTAGCGCTGTGCACAGCAGCTGCTAATAGGATTCGACTAATAGCCTATCCCTGATTTGCTTACATGGCTCTCCTCATTATAAGTTCATAGTGCTGGTGTGGAGGATAGAAAGGTTAATTGTGCATCATGGAGACAGATAAACTGGACTTGGCTTTATTGATTTCAAATGTCAGCTATCTTTCTCCGGCCTTAGTCTCTGTGTAATGCATCACCTCCAGTTTAATGAATGAATGTCAGGTTAACTCCATTTGAAAGGAAAGTGCAGGCTTAATAAGAGTTCCTGCTTAGGGTCACATGTCTCACATTTGTGTGAAAAAAATTGGAGGTGAATCTGTTCTCATATCCCCCCCACACACAGTTAGTTAACCAGCACCATTTTGTCTAGAAGCTTATAACGGTAATCTTGCTTTGGGGAGCTTATATGAAAGGCCATGATTCTCTAGCTGTATCAGCTAATGACCTGCAGTCATGGGGGCTGATTGCAGGCAGATGTAGAAGAACAGGTGTATTTTTGGCCCACTCCTCATTCCAAGCCTCCAATGATAAAAGCCTGAACCACTGGGTCCTTCAGGCGGTAATAGCACTAGGACACAAGGCGTGCGTGTTTGTATTGCACATAAATACCTGGGCCATTAGCTCTGCCCGTGCCATTACCAGCTAAGCGGCAAGGAGCCAGAGCAGGGGTCAGCCAGATGCCCAGCAGGGACTCCCGGCCACCCACCGGCTGATGGACAGCCTGGATTTGCTCTATTTGCACCCAGGTGGACGTGATAAACGATTAGTTCAGAAAGCTTTTTACACAGTGGTAGGACAAAGTAGCTGTTGCTCACAGGAGGAGGAGTTTAGAACCTTTTTGGGAGATTATTTATGTTTTTTTCTGTGTTAGGGGCTGGTCAGTACATTAAAATCTACCTCATCATTCACCTGTTCATTCAGGCAAGCAACTGTATCTTGTAGCAGCACATCACAAATCGGTTTCCTAATATACGTTCTGTGACGTCCAGCAAACAGCAAAACAAATAAACCAATAAAATAAAATTGAATTTTTGAGCGGAGACACTGGCCTGCAGTTGGCAAATAAGTCTAGGTCGGAGATGTCTCCTGCAAGATTGCAGTGAAATGGCTCATATGAAAAGGATAGCTAGCTGTTAGGAATGTGCATCAAGGTTGTTATATGTCTCAGAATCTGAATTTGTCATGAGTATTTGGATTTGAGGTGAAATAGAGGCAGGGTTTGAAACAAGGTTAAAATGTAAAGTGGTGTGCAAGAAAAAAAACATTTTTACATCAACACAGTGTGGGAACCAGTAATTTCATTGCAGGTGTGCATCTTACTACTAGTACCCACATGCTAAGCGTCATGTGTACCCTTGAAGTTTTTTCAGGTCAGTTGCAAAGCTGAGCAGACAAACCCTTATTTGTAAGTATCCTTAACATTCCTCATTGACTGCTCCACAGAGACACATTTCCATGCTCACCGAGTGTTTCAGTAACAAAACTAGCATGAATGAGGATGCTGCATGAATTGAATGTTGCATTCCTTACACCTACTTGCCACTGGTGCTGGGGAAATATTCCTTGGAATAATTATCTTAGTCTGAAATATTTGTGTCTCAGTGAGTAGGCCACAGATATACTTGCTGTAACTATATTGGCTTACCACATCAACCATGTCCCCAGTGGCTGTCTCTGTCTTAAGCATTGACTTCTGACAAGGCAGATATAGAGTTTCTTTTCAGATATATTTGTTTGCCTTGGAAGCTGTTTGCTTATGCAGCTCAGGGACATCCTTCTGAAGTGTCTAAGAAACTTTGTGTGACAGACACACAGATACAGAAACACACACACACTCACACATACATACACATGCATATGCACATAAACACACACACACACACACACCTAATATAACCTATTTACTTTGTATGATACAAAGGGTATTTATTCAGTTGGCTTACCATCATTGCTCTGGTGCTGTTATTCTTGAGGTAGTCCCAATCTTGACCGTGACACATCCATTTGACATCATGAACGCACATGATTTAAGATGGCATGTTGCCATGGGGATCGGAATATTCCAGTGCACTGAGGAAAAACTGAACAGGATTCCCAGTAATCCTCCTTGAGAGTCCTTTGTCAAATCAATGTTAAACGCTCCCTTGATTTGCATTCCTCTTCAGTCATACGGTAGCTGATTTGACGACTTGTTCATTTCTAAAAGGTTAGTTTGCATGATTACAGTGAAGTGCAGTTCACTGTGTCTGCGTATGTAAGTGTGTCTGTGTTTGGAGCAGTCATTTAATTGAGTGCTTGACGACAAAACAAAAAAGGTCTGTATTTAATCAAGGCAGGCTTTGATAAATCAGTCTTTTAAAAAGTAGTTCTTTGAGAAATACCCTTTGAAAGGAAGCCATTTTTCATTTGAAATGGTTTAGAAACCTTTTGTTTTTGTTGTGTGGCTCATAACAAATGTTCTGACTGTTTGCTGATAACAGGCAGTCACATTAAATTACTGCCTAGGAGATGCCTATCAGATGGTTCATATTTCAACAGACCTTTGTGGTGAGAGAGGAAGTGCTCTATTGAAAAAATGCTGTTGGAAATAGAAGCAAATAATGGCTATTCTATTGAATATATTTTAATATTTTATTTTACAAATACTTTAGTATTATTATTTTGTATGAAAATATTCTTTTGCTGAAAAATCCATTTCAGCTAGATCTTGTTAATTCTTGTTAGTAAGTATGCCAATCACAGCATCCCTGCTGCTGAGCGGTCTGGCGTGTGTGTAGCCTGACAAAACCATGAACCAGGTGCTAGTTTTGGACTGGTGCTTATGCCAGTTCAGTGTTGGCGCTACCTTTTAGGACATACTCACACTACATACAGTTCACACGTACTGCACTGGAGCACTGGAACCCCTCTGCCCTGATTTGCACTCACACTGATCTGTACCAGAGCACAGTTAAGGTCAAGCCCAAATGTCAAGAGGCCACCTCTATGGATCTCCCTTACTTGAACAATCTTAACCACTTTTATGGAAGATTGAATATGCCAGGCAACAAAGACAAAATCAATGCCATTTGTGCCAACATACCCCAATCTCCCATAACTCAGTTGTCTTAGGAATAGGTCAGATTTTGCCTCTCCAGAATTAACTCTTGCAAAGCACCAGGACCTGATGGATTATGTGGAAAGGTTCTTAAAGTGTGCACTGCTCAATTGACACCAGATTTTACTAGGCTATTTCAGTTCTTACTGAACACCTGCATTGTGCTGAACTCTTGGAAATCATCCATTATCAGGCCACTACCTACAATTGCCGAGATCCAAAGAACAGAATGATTTTCACCCTGTTGCACTTATCCCTGTACTAGCCAAGTGTATGGAGAAGGTTATCAGTAAGCAACTCACTGCAGCCATAGGCCAGAAGCTTGATCCATGACAGTTTGCTTATAAAACAGGCAGAGGAACTGAGGATGCCACCCTCACTATGGTCAACATGGTTGCCAAGCATTTACAAAACACCAGTAGTTATGCACAGATTTTATTTGTTGATTTCACTGCAGCGTTTAACAAATTCATATACTTTTGAAACAGCTAATTGATTTGGGGTGAATGGGGTCCTGGTACATTGGATTAAGAACTTTTTAACAGACTGCCCACAACACATCTCTGTCAAGGACATTGTCTCTGATGAGATTGTTTTAAACACAGGGTTGCATTCTATCCCCTATTTTGGTCTGGGTGTATACTAATGAAATGGCGCTACAGCACAGCAATGTTAAACTATCCAAATATGCAGATAACATGGCATTAGTGGCATTCTTTCATATAACTGATGATGTTACTGATTATGTTGCCCATTTCTCTGAGCTAGAAGAGTGGTGTAACTCCAGCTCTCTGTTAATTAATGCTCGCAAAACAAAAGAACTTCATCATTCAGACATGCCATCACCTCTGCTACTGAGCAATGAAGATGTGGAAATTGTGACTTGTTGTAAGTACTTGGGAATGTATAAAGATGACAAACTGAGCTTTACTGTCAGTGGTGACTGCATATGCAAGAAAGCTAGCCAAAGACTGTTCTTAACCAGGAAACTGAAGGGATTTGGAGTCAGTCGTGACATATTTGAGAAAGCACACATCAGCCACATAGAGAGCATTTTAGTCTATAATATCTCTGTCTGGTATGGATACTTGACTTTATGCACCAGGAAGACTAGAGTTACCAAGACAGCAGGGAAGAGTATAGACAAACAACAAAAACATTAGATGACCTCTATAATGTTGCCCTATAAAGGAAAGCAATGGGCATTTTAGATGATGAACCCCACCCCCTCTATGATGCCCTTTGAAAAGCATGTCATATAATTCACTATGGTTTGAGTTGAAGTGCTTTTGTTAATGCTCCCATTCACAGGTCTCACTCCATGATTTAGACATTGCATGTTCTCCCATGCTTTGAAAAAAACAAGTGTTATGTACACCAACTTTCTCAAGTGTATCGTACCCCAGCACGGTCATCACACTGGTCAAATGAACCGGATTTCAGGGGTTAAGTGTACTCGGGTATGGTAGGGTTTGCCTGGTGTGGGTACACCTTTAGTGTAGGTCTGATTTGGCCTACAGGCAGGGCAACACACATGGCTGAGCTGCTTGGCCTCTCTCTCTCTCTCTCTCTCTGTCTGTCTCAGTCTTGCTCTTTCTCTTCGTTTTGGTGTCTTCTCTGCATGTTGTTCTTGTTCTGTCACCCTCTCTTTCCCTGCCCCTCACTCTTACTTCTCCCCTCTCCTCTCCTTTCTTCCCCCTCTCCTCTCCTCTCCTCTCCTCTCCTGTTTTCTCCTGTTCGCTTCCTTTACATCTGGCCTGAGCCTTTTGCCCAGGAGAAGG
This sequence comes from Tenualosa thibaudeaui, assembly GCA_027481765.1. Lineage (NCBI taxonomy): Eukaryota > Metazoa > Chordata > Actinopteri > Clupeiformes > Clupeidae > Tenualosa > Tenualosa thibaudeaui. Next base: position 2,850,164 of record JAIFZK010000003.1, read on the forward strand.
CTGTCATTGACATGTCAGGCTGCCAGACCGTGTCTCTGGAATAGAGAGAGGCTCCAGTGTGTGTGTGTGTGTGTGTGTGTGTGTGTGTGCGTGTGCGAGTGTGTTTGTTAATGTCCCTGGGGAGTTGTCTGTTGTGGAGGAGGTTGCCAAAGAATGGGGTGTGTATGTGTATTTGGGTGTGTGCATATGTGAGTGTATGTGTGTGTGTGTGTTTGCAGTGGTCTGTGTGTGTGTGTGTGTCTGCAGTAGTGTTGGAGGGTGCTAAGTGTTTGCCCAGGTGAGCGAGTGAGTGTGTGTGTGCCAGCGGTAGGTGGTGGTGGTAGTGTGACGGAAGGCCTGTCAGCAGAGGCCCTTGTCAGGCCTGGACGGAGACTGACAGCGTGCAGAGAGGCTGTGGGCAGTCAGCTGGACCGGAGGCCCATCGTTCCGGCAGAACGCTCCGCTCCCCCCACCTCGCCTGTCAATCACTCACTCCCCACCTCCCCAGACGCCCCACGCTCTCCGTGCTGCTGCCGGCCGAGAAAATGCAGAGAGGTGGAAGAGAAAGAACACACACACACACACTTGCTGCCACACTTCAGCGACAACAAGAGAGAGAGAGAAGGAAGGAGAGAGAGAGACGGAGAGAGTCTGAGAGAGAGTGAGAGGCAGAAGCCTCCTCTGCATTGTTTGTATACCCCCTCAGTGCACTGAAGCTAAATGAATGTGTGCTGTTTTCTCACTCCTTGCCCATGCCTTGTGGTGTTGTTTGAGACAAGTGGATGAGCAACTTTCCCTCTTTTCCACCAGTCCTGTATCCCCCCAACTCCCCAACACAACTACCCTTTTCACAGAAATTTCTCTGCCCCCCTCTCCTACCTTTCTGATCAGGGGAACATACGGACAACCCTGACTTCCTGTAAGACTCTTGGCCCATAGATCACACAGTAGAGAATGGAGTCTAATCATCATAAATGGCAGGTGACAGTCGAGATAATGTACAGCATCGAGCTTCTATGACCTAGATTAGTAGATAGGATTCACCAGGATCTTAAACAAGACTGATCACCTGATTGATTGGGAAATTAAATTACCCATAGTGTTCTCTGAGGCTATTACGATCATTTCAGGGCTCTGCTGCCCGATGTTTCTATTTCTTTTTTGGATGTTTTTCCTGAGTCCATTATAAGCTATTAGGTGACTATAGCTGGGTTTCCATTCTGTTCAACTTGTTCGCATTTCATTAACAAAAATTCAGCTCAAGATATGGGCATCTGCATGCATTTCCATCAACTGTGGAAATGCGAATAAAAAAATTAATGTTAGGCTAACCAAGTGACATGTTCTAACAAGCGGTGGGATCAACTTGAATGGTAAATGCGAATATACGCAAATTAAACTGTTTCTATCAACTTTAATTGCATTATGCCTTATTTGCATCAAGAGTTAATCCACCCTCCCCCCCGAGTGAATTCAATTTATATTTGAATTAGGGGACTGATGTGAGTTTGCAGGTGTTTCCAACCAAGGATTTCTTATCCTCATAACTTATGCGTGCATCAACTAGTTGGATGGAAACCCAGCTTATGCCAAGCATATGAATGAAGTTTCACCAAGTCAACACATGAAGTGGCCCTGAAGTTTGACACATTTATATGTGCAGGCAATCTCAGCGGAGGTTCGTTAGTTTGCACTAAGCCATTTCTAATGCAATAAGGAACACCTACTGTGCCATTTCTTACAGCCGCCAAACGCATTACTTAGATGTGACGCAAATGAGCTTAGACTTAAACACCCCGGTCACCACTGGGCAGTGCCACAGGGGTCTCATTTCGCCTCTGCCAGGAGCCCCTGCTAGGCTTGCTTTTCTGACGCTTTCAGCAATGAAAAATCTCCAAGTCAGTCCAGTGTGTCTCGTTGACAGTTAAATAATCAGTGAAAAGATATCAAACTGAGCTAATGGCAGATATTATAAATTCTATCGGTTTCAGACAAGAAAGAAATGTTTTGTGTGTGTGTGTGTGTGTGTGGAGGGGGGGTTGACATTAATCTTTCATGTGATGGCTTTCCTGCTGAGAAATGATCCCAGTGCCCCTGGAGATGGATTCACTTTGGAGTCTTTAGATAAAGGAGCAGGCTATGTTGCCTTTTTAATGCATTGTAATCAGTCACATATAAAAAACATTAATTCGAAGAGAAACATAGAGTTGGAGTTTAAGAGTGTGTTGAAGAGGTGGTGGAGGCGGCAGGGGTTGCTTTGAGGCACCTGGGACCCCTGTGGGTGGACAGCCTGCTGTTTTGTGTGGACGGAGCCATAATCTGCCGGCTCATAACTACCAGCGCAGTTAAATGGCTTGCAGCAGCTCGACGGGCCCCAGAGAGATTGGTCCTGACAGGGAAATGTCTGCCCATTTAAAGCTTGGGCTGTTGTGCATGAAAATAGCTCTGTGCCCTTAGTATCACACTGGTGTTTGCTAACGCTCTCCTGGAGCTTAAAGATTGCAAAGCAAGCTGCCCCTGACTGTTTTGGGGTGAAAATCATTTGAAGTAAAATGGATGACACAAGGCTTTAAGTATTTAGGACTACAGGTTGACAGTGACCTTAGCGGCCAAAAACATTATGTTAATTTTCTATAGAGTGACAATTGAGTCAGTCCTCCATTATGGTATCATTAGCTGGTTTGGTAATTTAACAGTTAAATCTAGAGCTGAGATTTCTAGCCTAGTTAGAACCGCAGGCAAGATTATGGGAATTATCAGTCAGGCAAATGCCATTTCATAAGACAGTGCTCATGTGTTGACATGTAAAGATGTTCTTCTGAATTCTGGGAAGATAGGCTTCCCCTGTCCTGGCACGATTTATAAAAACACACCTTTGTTCCTCTATCAATCAAGCTCCTTAACAGCTAGAAATGAATGTTATGGCCTTATATGGAAATGAAGGTATATTTATGACAGCTAGTGTATGGATGTTGGTCAGTGAATGAACTAATGACTGTGTGTGACAGTGTGGGGATGTGTGACTAAGCCAATACTTTTGACAGAATGAATGTTTTTTGTGTATTTATGACGTAGTGAATGTTTCTAGTATTTTTATGGCAGAGTGAATGTTTTTGGTATGTTGACATGGTGATGTGGTTGAGGGTGATGCAAACGCTGGAGTGCTGGTGGAGGAGGTGGTGTGGCTTGGATAGTTTGAATAGTGTGTTGTACTGGTTGTACTGTAAGTTGTACAGTGTGTTGTGCTGTATGTTGTACAGTGTGTTGTACTGGTTGTACTGTAAGTTGTACAGTGTGTTGTGCTGTATGTTGTACAGTGTGTTGTACTGGTTGTACTGTAAGTTGTACAGTGTGTTGTGCTGTAAGTTGTACAGTGTGTTGTACTGGTTGTACTGTATGTTGTGCCTTTGTGTGTCGTTTATGTTGCTGCAACTCTCCCTCTCTCTGAGACCAATTTCTCCCTGGTGGATACTGATAAAGAACCTAACATGGGGGGAGTGTGTGTGTGGGGAGAAGTGGTATATGGGCACAGACACACAATACTTTTCCCAAATTTCCTAACTCTACCTACCTTTCACATACAATGGTGGAAGAATGGTGGAAGAAGCGCCCCCTGTGTGGCTAGGTGCCTTATCGGAAACCAGTGCAAAATGGGTGGCACAGCGACTGAAGGCCTTCACACTTTCAAGAGACGGAGGACGTGACGCTGCTGCCAGCTCAGAGGGAAGCCCAGGGAAAGGGCTACTTGGGTCAATGTGTTTGCAGTGGATAAGAGCCGTCGGTAGGCTTCCTTTGCTTTACAGCCCTCCTGGAAGGTTTTGTGTTTACATGATGCAGACTGTCCCTGCTGTGCAGAAGTGGGACACACACACACACACACACACATACATACACACACATAAGTCAGTCCCCTGCTTGCGTCAGAGAACCAGCTGAAAGCACCCCATCGCTTCTTTGCAGTCAAAGCATTAGTCATTGCCTTGACAAGGCCGGCTCTTTCTTCTCCTTGTTCTGCTCCTTCATCGCCGCAGCCTTCCTCGCCTCTCGTCATCCTCATCCGCTTTCTCTTGCGGATGCACAATGATTTGACTGTCTAGGATCATTTTTAGATGGAGGGTGAATCAGGGTGTTGTGGGAAACAGCTGTGGCTATCACCACACTATTTAGAGGAGATAGAGAAAGAAAGAGAGAGAGTGGTTAAAAAAGTGTGTGTGTGTGTGTGTGTGTGTGTGAGCAAGAGAGAGAGAGAGAGAGAAGACAGTAAGATAAAGAGAGAGAGAGATGTCCGGATCCTGATGCTGACTTAATGTAGTAGTTTTTGTGTATTCAACCCATACTCCCTGAGCACGCTCCCTCTGCTCTGCTTTGCCTCTGCCTCTGATTTGGGTGATATCGGGGTGATCAGTCCAATCATGGTGCATTTGAGAAGCTGCATGTTCACTGGTCACTAGTGCACACCAGCTTCAACACGTCACACATCTCCGCAGCTCCATGTGATCACAGTGAAAGCGTTGGCTTTTTATTTTGTAAACAAACCCGTTGACTCTCTGCTGCTGTCTCTCTCTTTGGAGTATGAGGACGGCAGCTGTTGCTGAGTGAAGGTGTTGTCGAGACGCGTGAGCTCGGGGTGTGAAGTGTGTGTGCACGCATGCGTGTGTGTGTAGGTGTGTGTGTGTGAGTGAGTGAGTGAGATTTGAGAAGAGAGTGCATGAAGGCTCGGCTCCACATGAAAGAGAGGCAGGGTTGAAAAAGGGAGGACAGATTTGGAGTTCTGAGGAAGTGTATGTGTTTGTGTGTCTATGTGTTTGTGTGTGTGTGTGTGTGTGTGTGTGTGTGTATCTGTGTGTGTGTGTGTGTGTGCGTGTGTGCGCGCATTACTTTCTGCACGTGCATGCTCAGCAGTCTGGGGGTGCTTGAACATGTCAGAGAGAGGGAGAGAGAGAAAAAAGAAACGAGAGAGAGAGAGAGTCTGAAAGAGAGAGATGTTTGTACGTCTGTGTGTGTGAGAGAGAGAGTGAGGGAGAGAGAGAGAAGGAGAGGGTGTGTGTGTGTGAGAGAGAGAGAGTGAGAAAGAGAGAGAGGTGTTTGTACGTCTGTGTGTGTGAGAGAGAGAGTGAGGGAGAGAGAGAGAAGGAGAGGGTGTGTGTGTGTGAGAGAGAGAGAGAGTGAGAAAGAGAGAGAGTATGTGTGTGTGTTAGACTGAGAGAGAGTGAGAGACAGAGAGAATGTGTGTGTGTGTGTGTGTGTGTGTGTGTGTGTGTGTGTGTGTGTGACAGAGTGAGTGAGAGACAGAGAGGGAGTATGTGTGTATGTGTGTGTTAGAGAGAAAGAGTGAGAGACACAGAAAGAGTGTGTGTCTGTGTGTGTATGAGAGAGAGAGTGAGAGACAGAGAGAGAGCATGTGTGTGTGGGTGTGTGTATGAGAGAGAGAGAATGAACAATGAGAGAGTGGAACGCAAGTCAGCCTGTTAAATAGTGACTGAGGGCTGATCCCTGATCAGTGGGTGCGTTGTGTGGCAGTGTGGCTGCTGATTACCATCCCACCCTGAAGATCCTATTAATCAGGGCCTTCAGCTCCTTGCCAAATGCCTGCATTATGGATGCAATGTGCGACTGAGATGCAGACTCAACGAACGTGTTAAGCACACACACACAAACACACACACACACGCACACACACACATACAGCTTCAGGCTGTCTTTGATGAGGAGTGTGTGTGTGTGTGTGTGTGTGTGTGTGTGTGTAGGGGTGCTGTACGTAGTTGTCAGGGTGTGGGACTGATTGTGTGTCTGTGTGTATGTGTGTGTATGTGATAGGGGTCAAACATTACACTGTGTGGCTAATCTATTGTAATCTATTGAGATGGTTCAGTTTGAATGAGCGTCTCTGTAATGGTGGGATAATTAGTCATTAACCAAACAATGTCAGCACAAAACAGGGAGGTTAATATTTGATTGGGAGGTCATGTTGGGGTCCTCACTAATGAGAATGGCCAGGATCAAGGTCAAGGTGACTGTTTTAGAGATTGGTCAAATCAGCACTCTCTGAATGCTGATTGAGGACCGAAGCCAGCACCATCATAGCTTAGGATATTAAGCATTTCATATTAGAATTGTGGCTGATTACAATGGAAATATGGAAATAAGATATCCAGCCTCAGCCCACAATGGGTAAAATGCCCCTGGTACTGGGAAGATTACTTTGAATTTTTTGGCTTGTTCAAGGACACAGTGGGTCTGTCACAAGGCTTTGTGCTCAAATGAGTAGTTCAGTGGTCACGTGATGTAGCGTGACACAGGCCTGATGGCCAGAGATTCTAAGGCCAAAGAAACAACTCTGTCATTTTTCTGTTTTCTTCTGTTTTGTCTTACAACCCACAAACCACTAAGCTGGTGGACACCAGTGAAATTTGTTCACTGTGTCAAAATAAAGTGACCAGATTGCATGTAGCACTGCTGAGATGTTGCCACCTTTCAGCTACGGTAGCAGACAGGTTACCACCGTCAGCCTGAGGTGAGAGAGGCAGTGAGTGGGTGAGGAGAGACGTGTGCATGTGTGTGTGTGTGAAAGAGAGAGGGAGAGAATGTGTGTGTGGGTGTGTGTGCGTGTATGTGTGTGTGTGTGTTTGTGTGTGTGTGTGTGTGAGAGAGAGAGAGAGACAGAGGGAGATGATGTGTGTGTGTGTGTGTGTGTGTGAAGGTGAGAGGGGTGGGAGGACCTGTCCAAACCCATAACCCACTATTCCAAGCCTCTATGGCAGCAGAGGGGATCTGGCCCCTGTGGCTGTGCCACGGTACTGCCGCCACCGCCGCTGCTGTCAAGCGGGCGGGCTCGACCTCGTTTCCCAGCATCCTCGGCCGGCGGATGACCCCAGGTGCACACCTGACACTCGCTCCTGCGGCCCGTAATTAATGCGAGCCAGCGCTGTCTGTTCCAATCAGCGCCGGCATCTCCCGTCCCCCTCCCCGGCCCATTGTGTTCCATTACGGAGGCATTCGTCTCGCCTCTATGCATTCTGCCCTCCAACATGGACTCAGCGCTGCCACGGCCCAGCCATCCGTCACTCCACAACAAAACAGCAAGAGAGGAGGAGAGAAAGAGAGAGGGAAACAGAGAGACAGAGAGAGAGAGAGAGAGAGAGAGACATAGAGATTGTGGTAATAACAGGCAAGGAAAAGAATGAGCTTTCAGCGGGGAGAGGAGAAAAATTGAGGGAGCAAAGCAGAAAGTGAGAGATAGACAAAAAGCGATAGAGAGAGAGAGAGCAACAGATGAATGATGACGGGAGGAGTGTGGCAGAGTCTTAGGGCTTGAGCTCTCTGACAGACGCACGCCCACAGGTCTGTTGAGCTGTCCAGTGGGAAGGCGTTGGACGATTAGTCAGTGACTCTCTCACACACACACACACACTCACAATCTCTCTCTCTCTCTGTCCCTCTCTCTCTCTCTCTCTCTCTTTCTCTTCATCTGACAACAGAGGGTGGAAGGCTTTGGGTTTAGGGGTGGGTTGGGGAGGGGATGTGGAGCTTGTCGCTTCCAAGTGACTCAGAATCAGTGCCTGGGCCTGGGAGGCAGATAGTTAATCTCCTTCAGATGAGCGGAGTTGAGAGGGATTAATCGCTGCGCTCACTTTAAGAGTGCCTGAACAGGTGAGGTTAAGCTGCCTCATTCAGGGGCACACAGCCACCGAATCCCTTAAATGAAGCACCATAAGAAACATCTGAAAAATACAAAAAATTGTCTCTGGGAGGCTTGTGTATGGATGTGTGTGTGTGTGTGTGTGTGTGTGTGTGTGTGTGTAGGTATTTCACTGCACTATGTTGTTAGATTTGAATGGCATAGCTGAATTATTCTTTTTTTTTTGCTTTCAGTATGAACATTGTACTTTGCTGAGGCTACAACTAGCTCCCTGTTAAACAGAACACAGTGTAATTACACACACTTTTCAATTTAATTTGTTCTTGAGTCTTTCAGTTTACCCTTAAGGCGAGACCCCCCCTCACCTCAAGCCTGTAATTACCTGGAAAACGTGTCTGCGGATGGGGGAGTGGGGCTGGGGTATGTGTTTGGGTCGGGGGTGCTATTTTGCAAGTTGGTTGGGAGGTGCTATTTTGCGAGTAAGCGTCCCAGGCACGAGTGACTATAGGTGACCGATCCATACGATAATCAATGCGCATGGACTCTAATATTGGCACAGCCCTGGTGTTTGATCTCTGACTGGAGGAGTCTAATTGGCCTCCTGTCCTGAGCACATAAATAAAAGAACCTCCTGCAGACATCATTCTCCATCTGCCCGTGGCTACCAGCCACATCCTGCATGAAGGCTGTCTCACTCAAATACACCTGAGAGGAATTTCAATCCTCTGTGTGTGTGTGTGTGTGTGTGTGTGTGTGTGTGTGTGTGTGTGTGTGTGTGTGCGTGTGTGTGTGTGTGTGATTAAGTGTGTTTAACTCTCCTGGGACCACATTGGCCAGGAAAGATGCTTGCACTGCCCTGTACCATACTGCCCCAGCTCCCTCCCTTTGTCACATTGGCTGAAATTTGCCCATGTTAGGTGTCACCTGAGCCAATGATGCACTGCAGGGCAGCTAAGCTAAGCAAGCTTCCCCCCACACACACTACACACACACACATGCACACACACACACACACACACACACCTCCTCCATGCCTGACTCAACCATATGCATAAAACATTAGTTCCCAAATAGGTAAATTAGACTCCCACTCTCCCCCTCCCCCACCCACAGCACCCCTCTAGTGACTTACAGTACTTCAGTGCAGCCTGTTTCCTGAGCCCCAGGGGGGAGGTCGGCCAATGGTGGACCATGTGACACTGACACATTTGGCATGTCGCTGTGGCTTTAATTGTTGTCGTGGCAAAGGCACGGAAAAATGTGTTATGAGCACAGCTGGGTCAGGGATAAACAGCACAACAGTCCCGAGCCCAACATAAATATATCCACATTAAATATTCATGGCTAAACCTGGGACAAGGACTGGGCTGCCACTGTGTGTGTGTGTGTGCGCGCGCGTGTGTGTGTGTGTGCACGCATATGCATGTATCTGTGTGCGTGTGTGTGTGTGTGTCTGTGTTTGTTGACAGGAGGCGCTTGCCTGTGTGCTGAGCCAGGTATCACATGACACAGCTGTCACTAGGCTGGACCGAAGTATGTAAATGGGAGCGATAATGAACTGTTTGTATGCACACAGCTCTACCTGAAGGTCAGCAAAGGTGTGGAAATACCTACCTGAGTGAACACACAGGCAGATACACCACATGTGCAGACACACACACACACACCCACACACACACACACGCGCACACAGACACACACAAACATGCACATTCCCAGCGTACAAAGACCTTAATTTCAGCTTCATTCTTTGTTCAGAGAATATAGAAAGGACATTGTGAGTGCAGACTTTCAGTCCCCCCCCCATGCAGACACACACACGTATGTTTCAGGACATTGTGAGTGTAGGCTTTCAGACCAGTTACAGTAAAGGAACTCATAGGCCAGATCCACAGAAATTGGTTGCCATAGTGAAATGTTCTGTGCTGACTGCCAGTGAAATACTTTGCCAAAGAGGATGTCATTGACATTGAAGGCTCTGTGTGTGTGTGTGTGTGTGTGTGTATGTGTGTGTGTGTACGAAAACAGTCAGGGTTGGCTGGTATGACACGGGCACGCTGCTGCTTTGCCTGACGCCCTATCATATATAATAATTACATGGATCATTGCACTCGTCTCACAGAGAGGGGGATGAAGGCCAGATTAATTATGTTCAATATGAAATGGACCGTCCTGATGATGAGTCCATACTGCAGCTGCTAGAGGAGTGGAGGTGGTTG
>JAIFZK010000003.1:2865000-2937500 GCA_027481765.1 Tenualosa thibaudeaui
GTTTGTTTGTTCTCACCTACCTGGTAGTACTAGTGGGAATTGAAGGAGCAGCTTTTTATATATGGCCTGTCGAAAGCTGAAGAAACAGCCGTTTATAGTTGCATACGAGGCCATGTTTTACTGCCTGTAAGACTTTTTTTCCCCGACTGTAATCATTTTTTAAGAGGAGAAAAATGCACCACATGCATTTTGCAGCAGCTAATCATTTTTATTGGTAAATTTTTATGATCTGAGGCGCTGTGTTGAAACATTTGTCATTTCTAACCAGTGAGAGAGAGTAAGCACCGTGCTTTTGTGATTGAGAGAGAAAGAAGTACAGAGAGAGAGAGAGGGAGGGCCAACTCCTTCCCAGCTCTGCTCTTGAATTTTGCTGTCTCTGCTCTTAGACCCTCTTCTGTTTCGAAGGAGGCAAAATAATTAAGGGCCAAGGACACAGTGAGCGCCAACAGTCCCCAGAGCAGCACAGGAAAGTCAACACTAAAGGAGTCCAGTACTGAGGAGAAAGCATGAAATAACGCCTGTCGATAACGCATGGCTTTCATGTGTTCCTCCTCTTCTAAAAAAGAGTGATAACAGTGAGATAGCGTTGGTGGTTGTAAGACCCTTGTTGAGAAACTCATATATGTAGTCTTTGATCTTATTACATTTTAGGAATGCCTAGCTTGTGTGAATCCTGGCATGTTCCTTTTCTGGTTTGCCGATGGTTTCCTGTGCTGTTTTATATTAGTGGCATTAATGGATCTTTTGAGGGCTAGAGAGACTGCCTTCAGAACGCTGAAATCCCCAGAATGCGAGGATCAAGGCTGGTCTTTCAGGAAGCCCTACCTGACAAAGCCCTGCAGACTGTGCAGTCATTAAATCCAAGCTTGCAGTTCATCCCAGCTATTCGAAATCAGGATTTGTATGGAAATACTGTCATCCAGTGAGCCGAAGGAGGGTTTTTTGTTTAAAGGAAAAGACACCAGGCTGTTATGCTTTCCCCTTTTACCTGGTTTTTAGGGAAGTTTATGCTCAACAAGAGTTACTTCAAATGACAAAAAATCATTTCCCTTTTTTGAGTCTTCAAAGCAGACATATGGCTCCATACAGTTCCATCTGGCAGACATTATCAGGAAAAAGAGAAAAGGGAAAAAAATGGAATGTCATGTCCTTCATTATCTATGTAAGGCACAGTTCCAGAGAGAAGCGAGGGAGGAGAGAAAGAGAGAGAGAAAAAAGAGAAGTTCCTATTTTGCTGAGCTGCCTGGCGATCCACCACATCTCTCTGCTTCCTTGTTCACTGTGGAGGACTCTGACAGAAGACCAGACGCCCGACATGCTGACTGCCTTTACACATGTTCCACAGGCTCTAGCCGAAGCTTCTGGGACAAGTGAGGGTGTTTATTTTTTCCTTGGCTGTTGGTATATGGGTTGTGTGTGTATAGCACAGGAGCTGTAGTGGCCCTGTGTGGCCCCTATGTGTAAACCTCCTGGATGTGAGACGCAGTGTGAGTATAGTGTTTGTTCTGCGGTAGTCATGATGCCAAATCTGAACTTTGTTTATGTTCAGAACGTGAAGGCATGGGTCAGTGTATAGAATAAACATACATTTCTGACCTGACATCTATATGTGACAGTATATGTGATTCCCTTTGTCACTGCATGCATCGCCTATATTTATGTCTTCCGTGTGCTTTTCTAAAAAGGAAAAGTCAATGAGAGTTCATGTTCTAAGTTTTTTTTTCAAGTGAGTGTCATGTTTTTCTCACCGCAGTCTCAAAGATCTCAGGAGACTGGAGCTGTTGCTCGGAGGTGAGGAGTCACTGTCTGATGGCGAGGGTCCGCGGGGAAAGCACCCGGTGCGGAGGTGATAGATTGCGATGGAGTGGTGGGGGGAATGGGCTGTGTGGCCTCTGGTCTGACAAGGTTAAAGGGTGGAGGTGAGCCGGAATAGGCAGAATAAGCCGAGGCTGAAAGAGCTGCTAAATTGAATGACTCGGGTGTATCCATTTCTCTCTCTCACTTGGTTTACAGTGTGTGTATGGGACCATGAGTGGGCATGTGTACGTGTATATGTGTGTGTGTTAGTGTGGAGCTCTTGTCTTGATGCTGTTGTCTGTCTTGTCAGATGTCTCCTGGTTAATTTAAACTGACCGGCATAGCTTGGTAACACTCAAGACTCGATGTGTCTGTATGTGCAAGCATGTGTGTGTGTATGTGTGTGTGTGTGTGTGTATGTGTGTGTGTAAGTGTGGTATTAAATCAGCCTGCTCACTCAGTGTTCTCACTCCTGTCCAAACACATAAGAGACATGGGCTTCAGGCTGCTGTCCTCCTCTCTCCAACTAGCAACAGCTAGTTCAGCTCCTTGTTGTGTTGCTTGTTTCACTCAGGCAGAAAGAAAGAAAAAAAATGTTACAAACACAGCTTTTATAGACCTGACATGGTCTGTTTGCTTACATGCGTGGCGGATGCCATCCTTGCCTATGAGCTGTGTTTAATTTGAAAAATGATGATGCAGGACAAAAATAAAGGGTGTTCGTTCGGATCTCTCTCCCCAGTTTATTTTCATCGATTGCTCTAATAATGAACCGCTCCTGCCATTATGCCTGTTTACTGGCCCGGATATAATAGGTTTCTGAGCCGTATATTTGTCAGCTAGCTTGCTGTGAGGGAGTTTGAGAGGCTTGGGGGGGTGCGGGTGAGAGACGAAAAAGGGCACGAAGACATATGTTTCGCTAACTGATGTAATTAAATCCTAGGAGATGACAGTAAATGTAATGTCATTTAACTATGATCTGAGGCTAGAGGGGAGAAGAACAAGGAGGTGGAGGGTGGGGTGGGGTGGGTTGAGCCACTTGGCGGCTGTGGGTTTGTGTGTGTGGGATTCTTGACTGTGTCATACACAGATCAGCCCATAGCTACCTTAGGGGCAACACAGAGAAAGAAGGGTAAGAGAGAAAGAGGGAAAGAGAGGTGAGAGAGAGAGAAAGTGAGAGAGAGAGAGAGAGAGAGAGGGCTCTGTAGAAGCTCAGTGGCTCTAAAGGAGACTACCAAGCTGAAGTTGTGTGGGCACTATGGTAAGTCCAGGGTCCAATTCTGTGGTGGCCTCCAGTGCATCTTGAATATTCATCAGCATGCATTTTTAAACACTACTCTTTTTTTCAATCAGTGGCCTTTTTTCTTTTTGCAGCGCTTGGATGGACAGCCTCGAGACCTAACCACTGAATCAGAGCGAGTCTGTGTAAGGTTGAGAGAGGTTGAAGCAGATCAGAGGTTTTTATGTTGCAGCGCAAGGCCTCAGATTTGGTATTGTTTGCTCCCTAGTGCATCGCTCTGTGGACACTTGGGTAGCACTCTGTAGGCTTTGTAGGCTAAGTTAAAGGATGCGTGCAAGTCTCATCAAGTCTTTAGAAAGCTTTGACAGACAAAAAAATACCACTGGCATCTAGTATATTGATGTTGACTCATTTGAATCTCCCTAGAAGTGGAGCAGATGTGTGGAATATGAGGGGCTCCTCTCCAGCTCCTCTCTCCTCTCCTTCCCTGCTTCCCTTTCATCCAGAGCTGCGTGATCCTCATACAGCGTTCTAGATGAAAAAACAAGATGGAATGCTGATTCCTTAAAGATGCTGTTGATTTGGTGTCTCACAGAAAGAGCTCTGCTGCAGTGGGGATCATGTATGTGTATAAGCATGTCGTGTAGCATTAGCAGCTGTAAATTCATTCGCACTGCCCAGGAGGCAAAAGCTTCTCTTAATCATCCAGTGAAAGAAAAAAACAAAACAAAAAAAAACTTGCTTTTCTGCTTTGGGCAACTTATCAATAATGGATCAAATTGGAAGGGAACATTAATTAGGCGAGATGAAGGGCTTCTGCTTCTGTTTGTCTCGTGTTAATTTCTCCCCACTGCTCACATGCACACACACACACACACACACATACACACACACAGAGAGGCGGCATGTGCCGTTTGCACTAATTGTTTGACACGTTTGATATTGAATGTGAAAACCTTGTTCTGCGGCGACCGTGGATCTTCTATGCGCAAGGCTGGCTTTTTTGTTTCAAAGTCAATTAGAAGCCAAGGATTCCATACATTAGGGATAACTTAATCATCCCCTCGTCTCTTGTCTGAATTGGTTTCCCACATGTTTGAATGTGCAGCAAAACCTGTGTCATCATTAGAAGAATGGTTTAATTATACTGGATGCCTGATAAATTGGTACATGAGTTGGAACATCCTTATTAAAGAAATTAACGAATTAAGTTGCAATCATGCTGATCATGCTGCTCAAATCTTGAATCCGAAATTTTGCTTGCAAACCGTGTTGTCAAATAGTGTGTGTTCTTTAGCTTAAAGACAAAAGAGTGATTCACTGGGCCAACATTTTTTTCCTCCAATATGTAGAGGCAAATAATTATCTGGCAACATGTACTTAGTGCACAGATGATGAATTTTAATTAACCTGAAGGCAATATTTTCAAAGTGTGAAGACACGTTCACAGTTGTGCAATAAACGACTAACGGTCCAGTCTTAGCTAATGTTTTGGGGTGATAAACAACCTGATGCCAGAGTGCAAGTTGGCTCACCAAAACAGCTTCAACATGGTGGAACTACCAAGAACTGAAAAAAATTGGGAATGCAGTATGATTGCTTGAAAACCACAGTCCTCTAAATGGTACGCTGCAATTAAAACATGCATCACAAAGAGTTCATTTAATTAGAGATATTTCTTCTTCTCCTTTCCTCCTCCTCCTCCTCCTTTTTAATCCATGGCTCCTGGCAAAACACAAAGCCTAATGTAGTGGAAAATCATTATTTAGCCCAGATAAAATAGCGATGTGAGTCTGTGGCTTAATCATGTTGACATATGCATCCCTTTCTCCCGTGTCCTGCAGGCAGCTGTACGTTTGAAGAACACTACAGCAGCTGTGGCTACAGTGTTGCTCTGGGGACCACAGGCTTCGCCTGGGAGCAAGTCAACACATGGGAGAAGCCCACCATGGACGCCATTCCCACGGGTAAGGCAGTCTCCTTTCCCTCAGTCCTCTCGTACTTACCTCTCTTTCTCTCTTTGTGTTCATGTGTGTCTGTCTATCTCTCTCTCTCTTTACTACTTCTGTTGCACTTTCTCTATCTATCTATCTATCTATCTATCTATCTATCTATCTATCTATCTATCTATCTATCTATCTATCTAGCTGGGCAGTGGTATCGTAGCGGTTTAGGAACCTAGTTGAATCCTAGTTGCCACCATTGTGCCCTTGAGCAAGGCACTAGAGGAGACTGGCCTTGATGTAATTAATATTTGACAAATGTAAGTCACTTTGGATAAAAGCTTCTGCTAAATGCATAAATGTAAATCTAACTAGCTATCTACCCATCTAACTTCTCTTTCTTTCTACACTGACTTTACTTCTTGACTTTCTTTTGCACTTTCTTTCAGCATATATGTCTACTTACCTCTCTCTCTCTCCCTCTCTGTCTCTCTCTGTCTCTCTCTCTCTCTCTCTGTGCTGCCTGTTCTGCTGTGGAGAACATTGCATCTGTCCCTAGTCACTCAGTGCTGATCCTGTCAGAGACAAATGGCAATCAAGCCCGCTGTCACACTCACTCTGCCATGTCCTTTAGCTGACTTCAGACCTTCCCTTAAAGGCAGCATGGCCATACACAGTCTGTCTCTGCAGAGTTATTAAGTTCCTGGGACACACCAACACACATGCACACACACACACACACAAAATACATAAACATAAACCATTTGAATTGATTTCAGAAATAAATATGTCTGCATACCACCATAATAACAGTAAAGTATGTAGCCTACATCCAGATGCTAACAGCCATTTCAAAGTCCTAATAAGAGTTGTGAACTATCTGACTATTCGAAATCAGGAACAATATCAGTGCCGACAACAACCCTTCCACATGATGACACACAGACACACTCACATGAGCTCATGCATGCTGCACACACACACACATGCACACACACAAAAAAACGCACACTAGATATAAATATAATCTAATCCACTGCAGAAAATCACAACATCAAAGTCTAATTTTCAGCATGGCAAACAGGCCACTCCAGATAAAAATGCGTGCACAGAGAGAGAGAGAGAGAGAGAGAGAGAGAGAAGCATTAATAAATAAACAACAGGAAAGCGGCACCATCTGCCTCCTTCATGTGTGTCATCATGATCTGATTGTCTAATCAGGGGGAAATTGGGGCGCACGGCAGCGTCTCCGACTCCATCTCCGTCTCCCCCGTCAAGGCCCCCGAGACGCGCGTCTGCCCTGATTGTGTGTGGCATTTAA
Source organism: Tenualosa thibaudeaui (assembly GCA_027481765.1). Classification (NCBI taxonomy): domain Eukaryota; kingdom Metazoa; phylum Chordata; class Actinopteri; order Clupeiformes; family Clupeidae; genus Tenualosa; species Tenualosa thibaudeaui. The sequence continues at coordinate 2,871,302 of JAIFZK010000003.1, forward strand.
TACACACGCTCACGTCTGACTATCGCCGCTGTCTGCTGGCCGTGATGAAGAGATAGACAAGAGGAGGAGGAAGAGGAGGAGGAGGAGGACATCTGCCATGCTATGAGATGGACCGAGGGGGCCGCAGGTGGGAACAGGGAGACGCTAATGCTTTCTTACAAGGCCGATAATGAACCCTGGACGGCCGTCGCTCTCCCTCTCCTTCCGTGGCGACTCATAGGTCAGCGGCGTCAGTGAAGCTCATTCTTCCTGATGCCGTCACGTCACTTTCCCCTCCTCATCTGTCTCTCAGAGGCCTGCCAAGACCATAGGGAGGAGAATACAAAGAAAGATAATGCAGCTCCCACCAACATAGATGGAGAAGTACTACCCAAAACATGTACTGTATATATGATCCAACAGAATATATAGATAGGGCCATATAGTATATAATTCCAATATATATATATATAATGGATGGCTTGGACAACAACATTCTTCTCAGCTTCATGAGGCTCCATCAGGAAACATTCAAACAGTCAGACAACTAAGAAAATCATCATGCCTGTCTAAAGATAAAAAGAAATCTGGGATTTTTCTCCTTGAAGACATTGCATGGTGTTATTTTTAGACTTCGCTATTCGTGTCCAGGGGTCAGGGACGAGGCGTTTGAAAACAAAAATAGAAAACAAAAGAAGACCCTACGGAAAGTAGAATGTCAGGTAAAAGACACAAGTTGTACACAGACACAATGGAGAAAAAGCAAGTCAGAATAGAATAGACAGAAAAGACAGTATATTTTGTTCCCACCTGGTAGTTTCTGGTATTGGAAACATTGTGTCCTCCTTTTCCCTCTGCGGACTTTTTCGAGATAGTTTATCAAAAAGACTCTCCTCATTAATAGCCTCAGAGCTTGCTGATGTCTGAAAACAAATCATGAGCAATCAAAAATGTGCTTAAAGTCTATCATTTTCATGTGACATATGTTTACTCTACAGCAAGTCTATGTTTTTTTGCCCTCAACCGGCGCAAGGGAACAGTAATGGACTTCTGAATTATAGGTTGTCATTGTGGAATTACATTTACGCCCGTCTTTGGCGTGGTTTGAAGTACGTGATGAGGGTAAAAGGGTTAAATAGCTTGTCTGTATTTTTTGTTCTTGGTGATGACTTGAGTGCTCTTGTGGGTTGCTGGCTTGATTGCGTTTCTGATTTCTGTGTGTCTGTAGAGAGCAGGGTTGAGAGGGCGGCATTGATAAAAAATTGACAGGGAGGGAGGCCTCAGGCACAAGTGCAGGCATTTCCTTGTCTTTCTTTCTTTCTTTTTTTCTTTCTTTTTCTTTCTTTCTCCCTCACTCCGCAGTCACTCAAGAAAACATTCACACAGCAGTCTCACACTCTCTCCTTTATTTCTCTCTCCCTCTCTCTACCTCGCTCACTCTGTCTCTCACTACTCCAGAGGTCTTCAGAGACCAGCTCCCTTAGCACAGTGGAAATTAAGAATTGATTTACTTACCTACAACACTGACATTATATGAGAGAAACATGTCTTCTCGAAGCGCTGCTGATGGGGGTGAATGGCTCCCCTTAAATGATACTGAGAGTTTTTATTCCCCCAGCGTGTCGCAGTGTGTCTTTGCTCGCACACATACCATTTAAGCCTGAGCAGAACTGAGGCTTTGGCAAAGGTCAAAGTTCAAAAGGGATGGCATTGAATTTCTGTCACTCATAAGCTCCTTTTCTAATATTGGACCTCAAAGTGCTGCATTATGCTATAGCTACCTTGCTTCTGGGAACTTGGTATTGAAGTGAGCTTAAAAAAATAAATCCAGAATATGGGAGAAGAGATGTGTGAAAGAGAGAGAGAGAGAAAGAGAGTGCAAGAGAGAGAGAGAGAATGAGAGATAGGCTGTAAATATGGGCAGTCAACCCAGCAGAAGCTGTCTGCCACAGCTGAAACGATAAGACTTTGCTGCCTTGTCCTTTTTAGTAGACTGCGATTCTTTCCTCTCAGTCTCTAACTCCATAGATTAGTCTTAGATCACTTACAGGGCAGACGGTTCATCAGAACACTTTAATATAACTATTCTTTTTATTACTCCATAGACCCCAGCTGTCTGAAATGAAATGAGGCACGAGGACCCCTCTGAGTAATCTGATTGATCTAATTAAAACATTACCGGCAGACATTATCATAATATCGTTTTGGGCTAAATTTAGATTCCCGTGGTATTAAAGAGCCTCCCAGGGCGTCCCTGCAGTGCCATTGAGCAAGGGGACGAGTTCGAGTTTGAGGGAAAGTCACGACAGTGACGATGCTCGGAGCAGATGGAGAGGTGCTCAGCAGGTGAACAGCAGCAAGTTAAGGAGAGAAGGAAGCCTCCAGATCTCATAGGCACCTGCAGAGAGAGAGAGAGAGAGAGAGACAGGAGTGGAGGGCAGGTGATTGCAGGGGTTGGTGGGGTTGACTCAGGGGAGAGGAGGAAGGGGAAAGACATGCTGGACTGCAAATCAAATAGAGGCCCAGCAATTGGATGGGAAAAAGTGTGGCATTTCTGACTGTGAATAGCAATAGATTTAGCTCTGCTGCTCAGTGTGACTATACCATGTGTATCAACACTGTTTACTGATTCCTGGGCATTATTGAAGCAGAGCTATTTCCCTTCCCAGTGGAGCCTTGCTTTTCAGCTACCTCCATCTCTCTTCCACAGGGGGAACACCTCCGTACAAACAAAAATAATAAACAGAAAAAACTATAACCCACTCAACTACACCCCTCTGCCCCTCAAGTGTTATAATGCTTGCGTCAGATTTGGAAGGTGTGTTTGGAAGTATAGTATACCTGAACTGAGGAAATAAGCTAGTGGAATTTTTAACCCAAGGCCCTTCTGATAGGTATGGTTCGGATAGTTTGACACCAAGGGAATAGCTGACACTAGAAACCTGATGCCTTTTTGTTGTGAGCCTTGAGTCCTGATCCTGTGATGTAGGTGTGGTATGACTACCTTCTGTCCCCACGCTGCGAGTAGTCAGGCTCGACATGTCTCTTGACGGTCTTCGTTGTGAGCCAATGATCTTCAGTTAAACACAAAAGTCTGCCAGCCAGTACGTGCCTCCATCCGAACTCATCCTTTTTCCTGTGCAGGGATTATATGTCAAGGAAGCAGAGCGTTTTGAGTTGGGTAATGCTCTTGTGATGAAGTTTTGTGTCATACTGCTGGCTAAGTAGCACTGATTAGTTCCAGACTTGGTGCACCAGTGTACAGTGGCACTAGTGTACGGCTAATGCACTATGGTGCTATGGTACTATGGTGAGAGGCTATGATGGGTTTTAGCCATTTTTTTCATGCTACGCATTAACTAAAAACATCATGAGTAGGAAATACATTCATTTGTAAGAATTGGCTGAGGTGAAAAACATGTCTAACTTAACAAAGTAAATCAAGAATCGGTAACACTTTACTTGATGGGTGAGTACATAACACCTTCACAGCAGCTGTCATAAATAGCTCACAAAGCATTCAAGCATTCAGCATTCATTCACAAACTTGTGAAAGACAGAATGAAGAAAACTTATCATTGCCATTTTCATTTTAAACCTGTTACCTGATCACATCACATATAAATATTTTATAAATATCTATAAATTAATATATATCATAAATGTCTACTTCAAATGCCACTTTGCTATGCAAGGTGTGAAGTATTCATAATCGTATATGAGTTCATGATCAGGTAACAAACAAAACCAGCAATGCTGCTTTGAGACCGTTGGACTTTTATGATGAAAAGTTATCTTCATTCTGTCTTCCACATTTATAAAAGGTTGAATATATAAAAGGTATAAGGTATAAAAGGTATGAATGTTGAGTCATGTCTTATGAAACAGTCATGAATGCTTTGTGAGCTATTTATGACAGCTGCTATGAGTGTGTTATGCACTCGCCGGTCTAGCAAAGTGTCAACAATCAGTTAAATCTTCCAAGGTTAAACCATTCATACACACAGAGTACAGAAACATCACATTTGAACATTTAAAGCTTAGACACCTCATATAAATATTTTAAAAACATTCACCAAAAAAAGGACTGAAATGAATGAAGAAGACATGTAAAAGCAAGACTTGGTGAAAAAAAGCACAAAGAAAGAATTCGGACCGCTGTGCCATTCAAGGATTTTCTGGCAATTTCCACCACCTTTTTCACCAACCCCCAGAGTGAACAGCACCCCTGAGGACTGGCTGAAAGCGTCAGTCGTCTTCTGCTGTGCCACGCCATGGGGTAGTGGCCCTCGCTATGACAAAGCCTTCCTGATCACACCTGGAGGACCACTTGCAAGACTTCCCTATTATGACTGGCCCTTTTGTACCTCTGCATCACTGCACTGCCTTGCTTATCTGCTCACCGTCCCATGCTGCCATGGCTGATGCCTCCAAGCATGGAACGGATCTCTTGTAACGGATAGATTGGAGAGAGCCATAACTCAGAGGCAGCTGACTCTGGAGGGTGGGGCTTGGGGTGGGTGTTTGGCGTTCGGTTGGAGGTGTTTTGTCAGTGCATGCAGGTGACCTTGATGGGGGGTGTCTGAATGAGTGAACCAACAGGCAGGCTGGTGTTTATGGTAGTCATTAGCATTCTTCTCAGTAAGGGTCCATTTCCACGTTTATTTTTTCCAGCCCCTCATGATCTCTCCGACACGCTACAAATGCATCCTGTGGCTTCGGAGGGGTTAGCAAGAATGGCTGTGCATGTGTGGGTGGAGATGTGGGGTTGGGATTGGAGGGTGTGTGTGGGTGTGTGTGTGGGGGTTGATGTGAAGGAGGGCATAAGTCAGTGTCATTGTTAGACTAACAAAACATTTAAAACCCATTGCTCTTTGGAGTAACGGCTCCCCAGTGAGAATATAATAACTTTTATGGCGACAAAGGATGTCATTTATGAGGCCATACCTTGATAAGAACAGAGTACCAAGCAAGGCTTGCTACATATGTGGGAGATGGCGGGGGGGGGGGGCTGTGTGTGTGTGTGTGTATGGGGGGGGGGCCTGGTGATGCTTATCGGCAACAGCGGGGTTTGCTTTTGTTTTCCTGCTCGTTTATGGAGGCCGGTCGTTCACTATACGATTCTCAAAGATGGGTTTTCATTCAAGTATACGGCCCTATAAGCATTCGAATAGGCCATATATCTGGTGCGACTGTCCCTTTATGGGAATCCTTGTGAAAAGAGAAGGCAGATTCATACCCCATGGGGTCTTATCTATGCTCTTCCAGTCACCTCTCATTTGAACTGCCAGACGACACTAGGAACACACATGTAATGATCGTATAAATCCCACATGGATGTGACAGAGGCTTTGTTGAAATTACTTTCATGTTAAGATCACTTTGAGACATTTGTGTCCAAACAGATGTCATTTTTTAGTCATTGTGTGCATTACAGAGAATAGCAAACAGTAGCACAGCGCAGGCAATAGAATTCTTATATGCATGCATTCTTATATGTGAAAATGTAACAAACATACTTACCATTCAGATATCAAAGCAGTTCTTCATGGTTGCCTGTGCCTTTGAATCAGTTATAAGGTTACACTTAAGGTGACCTTCGGCCTGCATGGGCTTTCCAGGTGTAATTGACAAATGACAATTCTGTTTTAAATATGCTGTCAAAATGCAATGACATGACATGACATGGGGTGACAGGATACATAAAACCAAACAGAAGGGTGACAAAGTAATTTGTACTGCTCTATCTGAATCCCTATCAACACGCTGAGGATAAGGCAGACAAAGACACTTCCATTAAAGCCCTTTTGCTTCTAGAACTCTCTCTCTCTCCCTCTGTCTCCAGCCCATTTCTCCTTATCTCCCAGGTGAACAACCATAGCCCATCTTCTCTTCTGAGTGCTGTGTTCAGAACAACCAACTATTTCTCAACTCGAGCTAGTGGCCACATCCATTTAGATTTACAGACCAAACGCTATTTATTAGAAAGTATTGATGGTGGGGAAAAAAATGAATACATTTTGTTTCCACAGCGACTCCGTCAATGTTTTCTCTACTCCTAACTTATCTGATCCAACCCCGGAGGCCAGAAGGCAGCATTATTATATAGAACAGCGCCAAATAAAACAAAGGGAAGACAGCTTTGTTTATGAATCTCATTTTCCTCAGCCGGTTGGTGAAAGGTGGAGGAGAGTATTCAATACCCATTAGAGTGTACTAGTGCTAAATTAATTTTTGTGATGAAATAAATTCTGGCTTATGTTGCAGGGATTGTCTAAAGCAGTGGGATTTTAAAGCCAGCCAGACAAAGGCAGTGTTTGTAATATTGCTTTCGGCATATTCGTACAATGATGGATGTCTGTATAATTATGAACAGGTCACCTCCAGGGAATGACTCAGGTATGGCAAAAATAATAGGCCAGAGATTGTGAAATACTTTCTTCAGTGTCTGAGGGCACTGAAGTCCATTTGTCTGACATGGAGAATATGCAAAAGTCCAAGAATTTCCACTGCTGTGTATTAGATCATAACTGCCATAATACATGAGTTGCAAGTATTTTGTTCAAAAGCTCTCTTTTTCAGTTCCATGGTATAACTTTGTGTGCACTTCATATGGCTTGAAGACATGGGGTTCAACTGAAGGAATTAGTGAATGCAGAGAGATGAGTTGAATGAAGATGGTTCTGGATGCAAGGTTCCTCCTCAGAGTAGCAGTGAGCATTGACTTGTGCGTCTCCTCCAGCGTCTCCAAACAGCAGTTCTGTGTAAAGGGTCTCTGTCTGTGGCACTCTGCCTGCTGCAGCCCATGAGCATGCAGACTTCATTGTGTGGTTTCCCCTCCAAGTTGAATTATTTGTCATTAAGAGAAGTGGAGTTTTGTGCAGGAGGGCATTAAAGTGTCTCGGGTAGAGAGCTCTGTTGAACTGTGTGTGTGTGTATGTGTGTGTGTGTATTTGTGTGTGTTTGTGTGTGTCTCTATCACGATTCAAGATGAAAGCTTCTAGTTTCAAAAGTGAAAGCATCTCAAGAGTTTTCTTTTATTCTTATGTTTTGGCACCGGTGCCTCTTCTCTCATTGGCTCTAAGATGACATCTTAGAGAATGCAAACCCCATGCCACGGCACATTCGGCTACCATTTCATGTATTGCCTGCGTCTAAATGGGAGCCCTTTCACTTTTGTCCAATTGTCTTCCTGGCATTGAAGCAGCATCAGTATGAAAACGCTGCTTATCGGCAGAAATAACGTTGCCATTCTGCCTGAATGCTCCTTTTGTCTGGCTTGTAATTTGAGCCATCCATGGCCTTTGTTGCCCGGGCTCCACTGCACACATTTTTACCTCATAAGCCCACAAGGGAACAATGAGAGACCATCCCAATGCCCAGTCTGCCTCCTTACCCCCCCCCCCCACCCCCCCTCACCCCCAACTCCCTGTTAGTGAGTGGGTGCTGCTCTGAACCTTGCGTTCGGCCAACAATCCGTCTGAAGCGCAATGACCTTTTTTCTCCCAACTTAGAGGAAATTCGAAGAATTTCTCTACGCAGCTACCATACCTTTGGGAACAATTATGCATCCAGCCAGCCCTCACAGAGCTTCTTGAATTGTACTCGGAGAAGGTCAACAGCATATTTTTCAATCTAGCTTGTCTCAGATGAATAAGCCAGATTTTAGCGGTATTTCGCTTTTCTTTACAAAGGAGCAGACAGCCTTGATCTCAAGGGAAAATCTGGTCTGCTCAAAAATGTTCAATTAGGAAAAACAATTAGGCCTATCCCTTATAAAAAAATAGTTGGTCATTGGTCGCTTCTAATCGTGGGTTAGTTTGAAAAGATGAGAGTATAGTTGTGAATTGATTTTTAAGTCCATCACATTTCTAGTTCAGTTTTTCTTTTGAAAGGACATCAATACAGAAAATGTAGGATACATGGAGTACCTTAGCTAAGTGCTTTCAATTTTAAAAAGACAAAAAAAAAAATTATCTTCCAAATTGCAGAACACAGCCACAACATTGCAAGAGAAAATAGCAAATCAATTGATTTGTTTTAGTTATGGTTTAGTGAGCAATGGCAATAGTAGAAAGAGTTTGCTTTCAGTCGTGATTGGCCAAGAGTATTGATCTATATTGCAACCATCACTGGTGGCTGCTGTCAGCTTGTTAGTGTGCTATTGAAAGCATAAAAAAAACCCACCCCCTCAACATTCTTCTGCTTGCACCCAAACCCAGTGTATGGTTCCCACACCAGCAGGCACTAAAAAGGAACATCTGGGTGCTAACAGTGGTCTGAGATATATAAAAAAGAAATTTACCAAGACACCACCTAAAGATCTGTGTTTTCTAGATGGGTGCTACTTGCTGTGTGTTCAGACCCCTGTCCCCCACTACTGACAAGCAAGGGGGGGGGGGGGTGGAGGTAAAAGGTGCAAATCTGTGACAACATCTTATTGCCACTTCACGTGAATTTCCCCGACAAGACTATTTTGATGTGAGTTCATGCGTTGCCTCCTGAATGATCTCCAGGTCTAAGGCAGTCCTTAATACCTGGCCTTTGTTTGTCAGAGTGCCAGTGCTCCATGACTTTAAGAATTACAAGCCGCTCAGAGCCTTTCTTCTGAGTGCGTGGATCTTGCAAACCTATTAAAAAGCCAATTATACACTTCTCCTTTTTTATTCTAATTTTATTGTGTTGCCCTGAGGGTGAAAAAAAAACACCAGCATCATAAAAAAACAGTCAGTATGGAAACAAAATAGCATCTGTCTTTTGTGAATTATATCAGATTGGAGTCTAATGTTTAATTCACAGCAACATAAACTTGAAGTGTGCAGATGATATTGAACTTTATTACAGTTTTACATTCACTTTACAGAGACAAATGATTTTTGAGTAGCAAGAGTTACTGTTTCCTCTTACATTATTTATCTCTTGAGCTCCCATTTATTATGATGCAACTACCATCACATTTGTCTACCAAACAGATTGCCAAACAACAGAGCCAGAATGTGCTAGTAACAGATTATTGTAGGTCTTTACTACTTTTCAGTCCAGTAATTTTTCTGTATTCAAATTGTGTCTACACCCCCTCCATTTTCCTATTTACAAGAACATTAGGTGCATTAACATTGACAGGATTCATGGGTATGTAATTTGACAAGCCAGAGAGATTTATGAACTGAATGGAAATGTTAACACGATTATCATGTCATGAGGCTCAACTGTGTATTTCCTGTCTTATGTGACATTACTGTTGTTACTGTAGCATATTATGAAATAATGTCAGACCGGGGTTGGGTTTCCCAAAACCGTGGGTTCTAACTAAGTTAGCAACTTTGTTGATTGCGATTGCCAGCCAACTATGTTGCTAACTGGTTAGCAAGTATGGTTTTGGGAAACCATGAGAGATGCCAGATCTACTTCTAATTGCAGCAATGAAGAGAAACTGCACTTCTGTTTAGCTTCTCACACTTCTCTTGAAGGTAATGAGATAAACAGAACTGAGTAGCGGTAGACCTGAAAGGGCCTTTCTCATTTAGATGTGTAGCCCTGGACTGACCTGCCTTTGAAGAGAGATATTGGAGCTCTCCACAAAACCACTAAATATGCCGCAGGACCAGCATTAGTGTATCTTGGGAATGGGCCTGTGCGATTGCTATCTGATGGTGTTATTTGTGTACTTCTTCAAAGAAAGCGATGTGAAGAAGATGCGATTTTAGCCTGTGAGAAGGAAGGCACAGTGCCCATTGCAGCTCATACGACCCTATTAAGCCAAGTTATGTTATCTCTCCTAGCACACACAGACTCTTTCTTTCTCGGCCCCCCGTCTCTCTCTTTCTCACCCTCTCTCTCTCTCTCTTTCTGTCCCTGTGTTTCTCTTTCTGTCATGGCCGACCCCACGGGTTCTTGAGCGATCTCTAGGCTCCCTTGGCCAGATGAGTTTGGGTGGCTCATGCATCACTCTTCATCAGCTTGCTCTCCTGTGTGATGTGTGTGTGTGTGTGTGTGTGTGTGTGTGGCCTCCCTAACCCTAGGGAGGTGGCATGGTGCATGCTGTATGTGTGTGCATGCATGTGTATGTGTCTGTGAAGCAGAGAGAAAGAGTGTACAGAGAGGGTGGGTGAGTGTGTATGTGCGTGTGTGTCTGCGCACGCACTTGTGTGTGGGTAGAGGGTAGAGCCGGCTGCACTCACTAACCATTTCCTGCCTGCCCGCCTGCCATTTCCGATTCCCATGCCAGATAGTGGCAGAGAGGAATCGACATCATCTAAGCGTAAAAGAGCAGAGGCCTGTCCTAAAGCAGGATAAATGGCTCCCACAATTCCCTGCCTTTTTTTTTCTTCTTTTATCATCGTGGAGCCCTATAGCATGTGGCCAGGGACTGATGAATGGAAGGCCCCACAAGCCCTGAAACACTTTGTTGCCCTGAGGTATTTTTGTCCACTAAAGGCTCTTTGAGAAGATGAATGGCCATAGCATATTCCGAGATGAATTATCAAAAATCGCATTACCTCTGTTGTGGGCTTTTGTGTCAATTACGATTACACAATGAAACCGTTCGGCGGCCCCACGCTGGAGACTCTCCACAGACGTTTTAGTGTAATGGTGTCATTGATTCCGTGATTAGAAATTGATTGGGGATCATTTGGATTGACAAGCTGTGGGGAAACAGTTAGTTTAGATAGACAGTAAGGGCAGATGGGAGGGAGTGGTGGGGGCAGGAAGCGGAGGCAGGGGTGGAGGTAGGGGTGGTGGTGGGTGTTGGGGTGGGGGCCAGCGAGCCAGCAAGCAATTTGAACAGACTGCATCTAGCTGTGGTTGCTGTGGTGTGTTTCGACTCGACAGAGGATTATCGATGTTGCATAGGCGAGCTGTCAATGGGCATAAAGCGTGTGTTCCTGCGGCCTGTTCAGATCGATGAGGCTCCTTGCCGTGTTTTTAGCTCCTTGTCAGGTCCATGATTCAATCTCAGCAGCGAGGCGTGAGCGATGGAATAGGCCTGACCCTCCGCTCTAATGAGACGGGGGACAGCCGAGTCACACTTTTCTTTCTCTCTTCTCTCTCACTCACAAACACACACACACACACACACACACACACACACACATGACCAGCTCTGGCGCAGCATGGAGGTTGCACCAACCCATCGGAGCAGAGAGGTCTGCGATTGCAAGTTCAAAGGCTGAATTCCATTTACTGCTGAAGCTGTAGCACCTACATCCCAGGGGGACCCCTTGCAGTGATCACTGCAAAGTGGCCCTTTTCACAACTCAAAAAAGGAGAGAAGCGAAAAAAGGAGTCTTTAAGTGCACCACACACACATAACTACACGGAGGATATCTCCAGCGTGCTTGGATTTTCACGACCAACTGTGGTGCGGCACTTCCTTTTTCCTCCCAAATGGAGCGTGTCCGCATTGCTATTGGCATGGGGGATTATCAGCCGTGTTTCCACAGCCCCTGGTGTGGGGCCTGTTACACCCCCCCACCCCCCCATCCATCCCTTTCCCCCTTCCCCCCCACCTCCTGACTCCCGTAGCCATACTGCAGGAAGACAGGTTAAGAGGGCCCAGAACCAGCACCCTTCATCACTCCTGCGTTGACAAGCTCTCACTCTTTTCCGGGGCCTCCACCAGAATGTGCTGGAATCCGTCTTGTTTATCTGCTCCTTGGACTGTCTTGGATCCCTTAAAATGCATGTGAACTCCCCCATGGGCCTGCACGCCAAAGCTGATTTATTGGGAGACTGGTTGCAAATTTCGGTGGTGAAATAGACTTGTGAACGCGCAAGGTGATATTTATCTTCGTACTCAGTACAAATACCCAACTCTTTATAGGGGAATAGAGAGCAATGTTGGTCGGACTTTCTCTCTCTCTCTCCCACCTCTGTCCCACTCTCTCTCTCACTCTGACTTCAGTTCCCTAGAATAACCCTTTGGCTCAGCTGTTAGCTGAAACTCTGTGACGCCATTGATGAGATTTGGCCAGATGCACTTTGTGAGCGGCCACTATCAACCAGTGCATGGCATGTCTGAAGGCTGCAATTTCATTGGGCAGCCGTGATGCAGATGATTGCCTTGGTCAGAACGGCCCCCTTCTTGTTGATGGATGGAGTAATGTAAAGCTCGGGAAAAGACTTTAGACTCCTTTTGCCCATAATACAATTCCACTCACATTATGCCGTAATCACTTCAAACTTCAATAGCACTGTGCCTGGACTTAATATAATCAGGGATATCAATTTCCATGATTCAACCTCATGAAAGAGTGACCAACATTTTTACTTTTCTCCATTGCGATAATAGCCATAGAAATGGCTGTAATTCATTTGGTGAGACCTTGGTCTGCTTTTTAATGGGCAAGGAATGGATCTGAGGTGACTTTCTGTCAGTCTGAGTCCTATTGTGACAGAGGCTTTTATCTAAATTTGATTCGAACACTGAGGTTTCATTCCGCCATGTAGCGCTGAGACCTGTTTATGCTACAGCCGATAGAGTTATTAGCTTCTGTCTGCCTGTGCCTTCTCGCTCTCATTAGTGTTGCCTGTGATCTTCCTGGGCGATTTGGACTGCTTTTTGAATGCAGGAACATGGCTGCATCTGTAGCACTCCTTCTCTTTCACATGCTAATAATAAATAGGCAGATTCTGTTCAGGTTTGAAACAACCTGGCTGTGACTGGAACTCTTGGCCACCGAGGGAGACATCATAGTTGAAATGAGAAAGGCCATCCTTTGTTCCTTTTAAGAGAGAGACAGAGGGGGGGAGGAGGAGGGTGAGAGAGAGTGCAGAGTGCATTCTTTTCCAAAGAAAGTCCTCATTTGTGGGATATTTGGAACGTATTTATTTATTTATTTAGCTATCTATCAGCTTAGCTATTGTGGCAGTAAATAGTGGCACACTTGTAGGGTCTGCACTGATGTATGGAGCCAGAAGAGTTCTCAAACGTGGCCTTAAATTGTCTAGTTTTAAATCACTCAAAATAAAACATAACGAAACCAAGAAAAACATCATTGGCAAATTATTAACCTAGAGCTAATTCTAGGTTTTTATGAATTTCTTTACCCTGTTGACTGCCAGTCTGTGATTATCTATCTAAGCCCCCTGTATGCCTCATTAGTCTAGACTGCATCTTTCATTTGGGCCAGAGTCACTGTGTTTGCGAGCAATATCCTGCAGCAGGAAAATGGAAGAAAATTAATACGTTTTCAAAACATAGGGCAGGGGTTTTTGGAGTGGCTGGCTGACCATAGACATCGCTTCCCCAGTAGCTGTGGTGATGAAAGCATTTTTGCATTTTCTAGCAGACGGGTCTGGCGGCGCCTTGTGCCCCTCAGTAATGACACTTCAATTATTGATTTTCCACTTATCAGATTAGTGCCTGTGTCTGCGGCCTCTCTCTCCCTCTCTCTCCTCCTCTGTGTCTCTCAGCGCACGGCGTCTGCCGCATCAGAGCACCCAGACCGAGCAGAGAAAAGGTCAAACAGGCGAGCTATCGTGATTTTTAAAAGGCCATTGCGAATTCCCGCGCGTCGTGCCCGTGAGGGCTGACACTGCTGCCATCCCACTGCCATCGCTGCTGCTGTCGCCATCGCTGCTGTCCAATCCCTAGTGCCCCAGAGTCTCCCCACATCACCACTCTGAAGGGAATGAGGCGTCTGTCATGGGAGAGAGAGAGAGAGACGCAGAAATAAGAAAAGAGAGAGAGAGAGAAAGGGGGGAAAAGGAAGAGGAAGAGACAAAGAGAGAGAAAGACACTGAGAGAGAGAGAGGGAGACAGAAAGAGAGAAAGAATGAGAGATGAATGATTTAGGGTGAGAGAGAAAAAAAGAGAGAGTGTGTGTGTGTTTGGGAGCTGTGAAACGTGCACGAGGGGTGACACAGATGAAGCCGTATTGCAATAATTAGGGCATGGCGCGCAGCGGAGGCCAATCATGCAGGACCATTACACATCCAGGACAGGAAGCATATGGGGCTTGGCGCTGGCGACAGCCAGCCTAGCACCAACATTGCTGCCGCCGAGGTGAGCCGAGCAGGGAGGAGCATGAGGAAAAGGAGGAGGAGGAGGAGGACGGGGAGGGGGGGATGCTCTGGGAATTGTGCCGCGTTTAAATGTGTGAAATGGGCCTCTGCCCAGCAGAGAGAGCTCAGATCCTCTCTGCCTCACTCCTGGGACTGCAGCCCATCCTGATGAGCATGAGCGAAGGGGGTTGCTTTTGCTGTGCCTGCGTGTGTGTGTGTGTGTATGTGTGTGTGTGTGTGTGTGTGTGTGTGTGTGTGTGTGTGTGTGTGTGTGTGTGTGTGTGTGTGTGTTTTTCTCCCTTCTCTTCCCATCCCCCCTCTCTTTCTCTCTCTCTCTCTTTATGTGTGTTTTTCAGTCTATGTGTTTTTCTCCCTTCTCTTCCCATGAGGGTGAGAGTGCCCCCTCACAAGGCGACAGGGCTCTTTCTCTCTCTCTCTCTCTCTCTCTCTCCCCTCTAGAGGACATGTTTTTGTGTGTGTCTGTATATGCGTATAAGCAGGAGAGGGGCCACAATATTTGATGTCTGTGACAAGGTGGAAGGTGCGTTGTGAGGGAGGAGGAGAGGGGAATAGGTGACATCTATTCCAAAGTGCTCTGAAAAGAGTTTTTTTTTTTTGGCTATGCATAATGACTGCCAAGCAGGAATCTGTGATTTTTGAGAAAATATGCAGCACAGAGAACACTCAGGGGTTGAAATGAGCTGGACTGAGCTGAGGGTGAGAGTGCTTTGCAGCTGCTCTGTGGGAGCAAAGTCAGTTGTTTATGCTAAATATTGCCTTCTGTTCCCACAAATAAGGTAATAAACGTTCACAAGGAATCACAGGATTTAGTGTCATGAATTGCAATGGAAGTGATGGCAATGGATTGGGAATTTCAGTCCATACAGCTTTTACACAATGATAAAATAATAAAATCAGTGAGTAGAATTACATCACTTGTTGGTAGTTTGATGGTCGATGCTCCTGTATGAAGCCACTGGCCCTATAGGATTAATGCAGTTGAATTACCCTGGGTTGATTCCGCAGGCTGTATGGCTGCTCAATAAGTTTGAGAAGTGCTTGTATTACCATTGATTTTGAGTCGCCACTAAGTCACTGGTGGGACCTCTATTTCGTTCAAAAAGCTATTTCCATTCCAAGGCACCATTATGTGCACACCACACAAATAAAGAAATGAGGCACTCATGGGTTTATATTGAGATAAATGTGAAACAGAAGATGCCTATTGAGTGAATGGTTTTGTAATTTGCTTTGTTTTGGTAATGCAAACTGATGTGGTTTTCCCCCCAGTACTGTTAATAAATCAATGAATCTGTAAATGCTAATGCATTGCAATTGCATATACTCATATTTCCTAAAGTAAAAGAAATCAGGTAAACATAATTATGCTTTTTGATTGAGCCGGACAGTGTCCCCCAGGCATTTGGATTTGGAATGCTATGTTTTTCTCTTTTTTGACAGGGCTGAATTTATTGTGTTGCAACACACAAGAGATTGACAAAAAGAGATCAATGTCAAAGGCATTGCAACACATTTTAGTGCCGTTTGTGTTTGTGCGTTGTATACACTTACATTTGATGTAAAAATCTCAGGAAGATGAAATGAGATTTTTTTCCCCCAGAAATGCATTACTTATATCTCTTAATGTGTATGCATATTGCATATAGACAGGGCACTGAACTGCAATCAGTTGATAGTGTGTATGTTTAGGGCGATGGTGGCATAGGTGGTAGAGGTGCCGTTTGACAACCAGAGGGTTGCCAGTTCCCTCTCTGGCCTGACCCCATTGAAGTGTCCTTGAGCAAGGTACTGAATCCCAGTGGCAGGTTGGCACCTTGCATGGCAGCTTCTGCCACCAGTGTGTAAATGCGTGTGGGTGAATGTGAGGCATACACTGTAAAGCGCTTTGAGTGCTTGTAGGAGTAGGAAAACACTATATAAATGCAGTCCATTTACCATTTACCATTCCTGTTACTAGGGAGCTGTCAGGCTCCCTGTGGCTCTTGAGATTTTGAGATTTTGAGATTTTTCCCTACCTACGTCATAGAGCAGAGCGCTCCAGAATCTTTGGGCAGAAGCGCTAGCATAGTCAGTATTTTAACACAGTAGGTCAAGATTTGGCAAAAAAGATATCAATACTTTTAAGGCCCTGTTTCCAGGTATCTCTTTTTCTAAACTGATACTTTTTTATGTTTATTTTTTTTTTAAGTGCATTCACATCAATCCAGTGGAATCCAGAAAATACAACGTTTTGCAAAATATCCACTTTTGGAGGTCGTTTAAAAAAAACAAAACGTTTTAGGTGGCTAAAACTCTGTTTACGTGTAAACAAAAGGCACGAATGGATAAAAAAATATTCCTGTTTAAAAATATCTAGATACGTGTAAATAGGGCCTAAAACCGCTCCTGCACTGACGTTTTGCTGAATGCAACATCATGTTTATTTAAAACTTATCAAGATCTTTTTTTAGAATGAGAGCTCTGAAGAGCGTCTGAAAGAACAAATAGCTATAAACTTATTTTGTAAATTTCTGTTTGGTTAAAATTTTGCCTCATGAGGGGTCCCTGGCCCAATAAAGTTTGAGAACCCCTGCTATAGCACTCTGCTCTGCTCTAGAATCTTTGGTCAATAGAGTATGAATAGGAATTACGAGGTAACGTGAGCTTCATTCAATTAATCTATATGGACACTCTATGGTTGTATTTTTTACAGCAACGAACAAGGTGGATATTAGCAGCATGTCAAGCTGGTGGTGTGCTTGTATCACACTGTAGTGGGGAAAATTATTTGTTTGACAGGTAATGTAGGCGTTAACTGTGAATGTGATGCCTGGGAAGAAAACTATGCTAAATTAACCACATGACAACTCTGCAAACAGTTGTTAACCTATCTTACAAATTATAACATGGAAGTTAAAGAACCATACTCATTTTTTATATTACAGCACATGTCAGTGATGAACTTCAAAGTGGTTACTACACTTGTTTTGAACAAATTGCATAGGTGATATTAATGAGAATTAGCTCAACGCTACCAACATAACTTATCACTACACATGCACACAACAAAAACCCAGTGAACACCAACATTGTGTAGTGTTTCCCCAAAAATTAAATATAATAAACACAGTGATCCTATGTGGTTAATTTAAACTGTTTATTAGGGAAAAATTATATCTCAAGATCTCAGAGATCTCAGGGTTGCCCTGAATTCTTACATCCAGCCTTCCATTTAGGCTGCAAGCAATAATCATTCGGTCTGCCCATTAAGTAGCAAAGCAATATTGTGACCGGTAACTGTATGCGACAATATGTGAAAGCCTTTTATAATTTTTACTTTTGACAAGGTCTGACATGTTGGCAGCAGTGAAATGATGTAGAATGATGATATAAACTATAAAAACAACTGTTGATAACATAGGCTTCTATTGACCAGTGTGACGTTTATATGATGGACATCACAATGGCTCAACATGTTATCTGAAAAACCTCAGTAGGCAAGCCTATGGCTATATAGTAGAGGTTATGATGAGTCCTCCTTATAGGCTAACCAGTGTGTCTGCATGTGTAAATTACATTGGGTTCTGAGGCACTCCTGCTGTGTATGGCATAGTTATTGGCAATCATTGATGGCAGGAGGTGATGGGCGTCCATGTGAATGCCTGATGTAAAACTGAAGTGGCTGGTGTGAATAAGAAATTTAATCAGGCCCCCCGTTCACTGGGTGCCAGGGCGGCCTGGTTAGATTCTATGCTAGATTGGATCACTACTCTGAATTGATTGGCCTCATCCGAGCTCCAAGGTTGGGATGATTGATATCTACTTCGTCTCTGACCCATTGATGTGCTTCAAATAATTTTGGTGATGAATCGCTTGCTATCTGCATGCCGCCCTGTGTCTTCACATGGGGTTAGGAACCATGATCCATCATCAGGGAATCAGAGATGGCGGGCAAGATTTGGCCTGAAAGGAGGCCGTTGTCATCCTAACCCTTCCCGCTCACAATTCGATTACCTGTGGGGAAGAAGATTTCATTAAAGCACTAACAGAGACAGCCAGGGAGTGGTTGGTTAAATCAATGGATTGGGGGTAAGAAGAACACTTGACACCGTTGTGCAAGACAGTGGGTCATCTGTGTGGATTAGATAGATAGAATAGTACTCATTGGTGAGATAATTATGAAGGAGACCTTAATAAATGATTGCAATTTCAATTAAAGTGGCGCCTTGAGACTACTCGTGTAATTGCAGAAGATAATCGCCTAATTGCTATTCTCTTAGGATGGTTTGTTGGGAATTCAGAGAGAAAGTTGTCATTCTTTCGGGTGATCGTGTACCCTCTCCCCATACCTAAGCGTTAAACTGCCAGCTGTAATGGGTTGTGGCTTTCCCTGAAGTGAAGCCATAAAACTACATATTGCCTCATAAAATTTAAATAAAGAGGAGTAAAACTGTCGGCAGAAACAGCTTTACATTTTGCCCTTTTTAGATTTGACTGGCCTGTAGCATGACATCTGCACACTGGCTCTGAATGGGAACACCCACTGTATAGTTTTTACAAGAACCTGATGAGTGAAAATCTTGCAGTAAATTCTAGAACTTTTAATGGAACTCCTGCAGTTGGGCTTGTGCTGCCTCCCGAGCATGTGTAACAGAGTAAAACCCATACCTCACTTTTCTCTCTTCCCCCTTTCCTGATGTCTTGGCAGGGTCCTTCATGGTGGTCAATGCCTCTGGACGTGCCTCGGGACAGAAGGCCCACCTGCTCCTCCCGACACTTAAGGAGAATGACACTCACTGCATTGACTTCCATTACTCCCTGTCCAGTCGCGATGGCTCCAGCCCTGGATCCCTCAATGTTTACATCAAGGTGGATGGCGGTTCCCAAGGCAACCCTGTCTGGAATGCGTCTGACACAACTGAGGGTTGGGTGAAGGCGGAGCTGGCTATTAGCACATTCTGGCCCAACTCCTACCAGGTACATACATTACGTCCTGCACTGTGCTCACTGCAAATTCATGGCACTTGAAACTGGGTTTTAATTTAGCTTACCTGTAATAAAGGGCATTGCTTGTTTTGTTGCACAACAAAATCAAATCATTGACGCTTCTGACAATTTTCACTTCCATTACGTCCTTTAGCCACAACACGATTGCCCCAACTACACTGGTTTTATTGACCACATATTAAAGTGATCATGATTGGATGGAGTCCAATTTAGACAGATTTAAAACTCTGATCAATTTATTCAGATTTATTTTTTCCTTGGACTATTTATTGACATAGACGGACACAAGTCAGGGATAGTGCATAAGAAGGGAAAATTCAGCTCTCAACCCTGTAAACAAATGTTTTGCAGGAAATCATTCACTGAGAATGCAGTGAATTATCTGCTTGACTGGGGAAGCCTCAGGTGAACCATCTTAGGGTATCCCGTTTTACTATGCATTTGAACTATTATGTAAATATTAGATCTCAATATTTGTAGTGGAGCGATTCAGTGTGGTTAAACAAACCAGTTGTTTCATATTTCATTACTATGGAGTATACAACATTGAATGTGGTCAAACAATTGTGAAATATTTCATGACTTCAGTAAAAACACACCGCAACTGTGATAACACTATATGTGAATGCCTTTGTGTGAACAGTTGACATTCTTCTATAGCAGTGTTTGCAACTGTCCTTGACATCAACTGATAAAATGTGCATTTGGATACACTGTGCTGCTGCTCAATCTGGCCAAGATGTGTTGAAGTTTGCTGTGTTATTGATGTAGGTGTAGAACAGTCAATTAGAGTGGCGTGTTTCTGTCTATCAGCAATTCTCTACAGCGACGTGGAGAGAATGAAAGAGTGGTTCATGTGTTTTTTTGCATGCCAGTGCAGAGGATGGTCTCTCTTGTTTCCAACAGCAAAACAGACAGAAGACAGATAATGTGGGTAAGGCTAAATGGGCCTATGAATTTAGATATCCTGAGATGTTGCCACACAGGTGCTCAGCATAAAAATGCACAAAGTCAAATTAAATAAGCTGGCAAATCAAGCTCAACATAAAGACAAGTTAAGCTTCTTATCCACGCAAAAAGAAGAACAAGAACAATAATACTAACAGCAACAACAACAGTAGTACTACTACCACTATTACTACCAACACTACTACTACTAATAATAATGATAATAATAATAATAGTAATGTTTGGACCTAACCATGTTTACATTATTAGCCTTGAGTTGGCTTTTACAGACTGACCCCCAATGTGGATCAACAAAATTAAGCATTTAATGGAAATAACTTAGGACTGTCAAATGACATGGTTGAAGGGAAGTGTAGTTAAGAAAAACATCACTTTCACCTATGACACCAGCATGTAAAAACATGATTATTACATTTCTCCCACTCTGTGAGGATAGTGTGCTGCTTCAAGCAGTCATTAACTGTCTATTTGCAGACACACACACACATACGTATATATACATATATATTTGCTGCTTATTTTTTTACTTTGTGAACAAGCTTTCCAGGCAAGCGAGGCATTAAAATGGTAATGAGGGCTCATGCTGGTATCCAAGCAGACCACTAATTTTCTTCCACCCGTCATTTGGGCTTCACAGCACTCTTAGGCCACCTTTTGCACTGCAGCTCTCAAACAATTTGCCCTAAATGGGCCGAAATGAGTCCATTTCCAGTCCTCAAGCCCTCTGAATGGACATCAGACCGGGGGTTTAGTCACCCAAGTACAATTATCCTTGCAATCTTCAGCATAATCTCACACAAGAAATGTGCATGTCAAATAACCTTTGAGGTATAATTTCAGACCTCGTTACATACTTCATCAAATGTGTTTGGGTCTTTCATACTCTTAGATATACACAGCTTGTTGCCTACATCTCTTGCTTTTTCACTTTGGGATATGGGAATTTCTCCTCATTCAAAATCTAAATGCCAAATACAATGAAAAAGTGTCAATCAGCAAAATTATATTTTTCAACATTTTTGAATGATTAAAGACTCAAGTGAAATATTCTTTCTCGGTATTTTGATTGCTATACAAAAACATTTGCTCTCATATAGCCAATGATGTGTGTACGTACACACAGACACACATAGAGCACAAACAAGCACTACCGCTGGCTTTCAGTTGTTGGCTTTACCAGATGCTTTGCTATATTATGTTGAGTATGTTCCATATCAGGTCTCAAAAAAGGAAAAAAAGAAAAAGCATCCATAACTGAATTGAATTGAACTTAATTAATTGCCTTTTAAATACCAGGTTCTGATGTCGACAGTAGAGTCCGACTGCGGGCTATTAAAAGACAGAGAGTGTCCTACTGTGTGCTTGATTAGAGCAGGGGGAGGTGGCAACACAGATAAGTGCCCAATTTTACTAAATAAATGTCTGGCTAAAACTGAGCAGTTTTGTGCCATTATATTCTTGTCTTTGATATTTCAGTACTGTTTCTCCACTTAAAACTCGCACAGTCGAAACGACAACAAAACAGCCTTTCAAACTCTCTCAGGCTGTATTTTGTCGATGGAAATAGGAGGTGACATCTTTCAGACTTTAGCACAGCGGATGTCTGTGGAGCTTGAAGACTGCCTAACCTCCTGGTTACCCCAAAGTGTTGCACACAGAGGCGTGTGCTGTTTTTAGTTATTTGTGTGTTTATTTATTTATTTATTTGTTTGTTTGCTTGTTTATTTATTTACGTTGTTGCTGCTCTGATTTAGTATGCAGTCAGAGCAGATGAGTGCCCTGAAAGACAGCACGTTTGTTTTGGACAGGACAACCATGTAACACCATAATGACAGATGGGGGCTAGCTGTAATTATAGCCAGCGAAGAAGAGTGCAGATTAGGTGCTGTGTTCTGGTCTTTGTTCACCTGATACCAGTTTATTTCAATGGGGATTGCTCGTCATCTTTCGGCCAGCAGTGGCTGGGGTGCAAATCACCATCATTGCCCCAATGCCTTGTCAGTTCAGCCCTCTGCACTCCTTGCCGATAATCACAGTAATGACGGCAGACATCTGTCAGTGGTGCTTGGAGGTCACCGTTTGCTGTTGTTGGACCATTACTACACTTCGGTCACCATGGGTTTGCCACTTGAGGGCTCTGTCAGGAATAGATTGCGCGCAGCTGATGGGAAAGAGGTGACGTGATGATTGTACGGCTAAGTCAAAGTCCTCTTGATCATGTCCACGTGTCTTTGCCTCCCTTTTGATATTAAACCAACCAATGCACTGACTGGCTTGGGTCATTTTGTTCTCAGTCTGACAAAGCAAGTGAGTGACAAACACTGTAGGTAGGTAGATAGATAGATATATGGATAGATAGAGAGAGAGAGAGACAGAGATATTGTGATATTGTGTGCATATATTGTATACCTGCAGGGTGCTATGTGTCGATCAAAGGGAAATAAGTCAATTACAACAGCACTATTGTAAAAGCCTCAACAGCTAATCCCTAATCCATGTGCTCAATGTTGCTACTTTGGGTTTAAGGACTACATTACACAAAACTTCAAAAGTATTTGCTTTCCTGACTGGGCATATCAAATTAGGTTACTCTTAAATTAATGACATGAAGCAAAAGTAAACACGCAATAATGAACTGAGTTTAACTTGGAAATTGAATTAAGTGCTAGTAGCGGTTTGCCAATAGCCTCTGGAAAGCCATATGTCCAACACCACTTGACATGCTCACGTGGTAGGTACACTCTAGGTTCCAATGAATATTTAACGCTTCTCATGTCTCCTGAGTGCACTTATACCATTGCACGCTGTTATTCTGCTCACATGGCCTTAGCTTACATGAACCAAAAGTTTGTGGGCTCCTGTCGCCAGGGTGACTTGTGAGTGGGGGGGGGGGGGGGGGCACCATAAGCAGGTGTCAAGGGGGCAGAGGCCAGAGGGGGGTGAAAGTCACCCCTCTGGCACTACCCTCCCTGCCTCTGCCCCTCCTTTGCCCAGAATGAGCCCATGTTGGCATCCCACAGCGTGACACCCTTGGGGACACACATGTCCCGACCACATGGCATATCCTTAGTGACAAGCAGTCATGCCAGTCGGCTGTGTGTGTGCGTGTTTGTGTATGTGTGTGTACTGTATGTGTATGTGCGTACGTGCATGATATTTTGTGTGTGTATTGTATTGTATTTTTGCTTGATGTGATTCTGAGGTGCCTAGTTGTGTATGTGGGTGTGTGAATGCGTACTAGTGGGACAGTTTCATGGGACCTTGCACAACCTTTAATTATGATTTACTGTCGCATCCCCAAAGTGAAGAGTAACTCTCCACCCCAAAAAAATCTTCTGTTTGCGCAGTGAGTCAGCAAACATTAGTATGCAATCTGGCAGCACTAACTGGCTGTCTTGATCCACCCAGGTCTAAACTCAGCCAATTCTGCGTCTCTTAATGTCTGTGTGTTTTGTGTGTGTGTGTGTGTGTGTGTGAGAGAGAGAGAGACAGAGAGAGCAACAGGAATAAGAGTTTGTGCTCTGTGTGTGTGTCTGCGTGTGTGTGTGTGTGTGAGAGAGAGAGAGAGAAAGAGAGAGAGGGGGTTAGAGGTTTTTGAGGACAAGGCTAGGGAGAATCCGTGATAAATGAATTTCATTTGGAGGTGATCAAATTCTGCAATTACATTAGCTACCTCCAAACAGGTGCCTCCGCAGCAGAGAGACAACAACAGTCGACACAGGATCAGACAAGAGTTTACGCAAATACCTGTTTCAAATTTCCCCTGTTTTTCTTTTCTCTCTCTACCACCCACTTACTACCTCCCTCTCTCTCTCTCTCTCTCTCTCTCTCTCTCTCTCTCTCTCTCTCTCTCTCAGGTGATATTCGAGGCGGTGTCAGTGCAAGGCCACCCCGGGTTCCTGGCGGTGGACGAAGTGCGAGTGCTGGCCCACCCCTGTCGTAAGTGACCCTCTGCGATGTGACTCCCGCCTTCTCATTTACCCTGGCAGCTGTTCCGACACTCTTGCCATGGCGTTTGCACATTTGGGGAGGAGGGGGGGAAATAAACATCCATAACTATATAAATATATAAAGTACAGAAATAAAGAAAGGGAAAAAAAGCAGCTTGTCGCTGGCTCTGCTCGCAGGGCTGAGTAAACCATGTGTGGGACTGGGGGCT
Source organism: Tenualosa thibaudeaui (assembly GCA_027481765.1). Classification (NCBI taxonomy): domain Eukaryota; kingdom Metazoa; phylum Chordata; class Actinopteri; order Clupeiformes; family Clupeidae; genus Tenualosa; species Tenualosa thibaudeaui. The sequence goes on from JAIFZK010000003.1 coordinate 2,895,423, forward strand.
TCAGGGAGCGAGGCTGGAACAGGGGGAGAGACAGATTGCAGGGCAGAGAGCGGAGCCACTTTTGGCCCCCTCATCATTTGGCCCTGGCAGAAGGGGCTTTACCTCAACTTACCAATTCAATGAGGCAGCCCGTGGCCCAGTTCAGAACACTTGTGTGTTTCTGAATCAGAATCAGTATCAGAATCACCAGAATTGTGCTTTAATGTTTACACACACATACATATATGCACACACACACACATGCACAGTCACACACACAAACTATTTAGATGTCAGTTAGTGGCCCTTTAAATATATAGTATTTGTATATAAATTCATGACAGCATACTACACGCATACTCACGCAAAACATATGTATGTATATATATATATATATATATATATATATATATATATATATATATATATATATATACATATACATATACATACATATGTTTTATTATTTTATTACATATTATTTATTATTTATATATATATACTATAAGATATATTAGAAGTCTCTCTCTCTCTCTCTCTCCTTCTTCTGCTTGTATCTCTCTTCCAAGTTCCAGACATGGAGACGGCTCAGGATTTAAGATAGGCCACTTAACTGGGTGACTGCAGAATCAAAATGAGATTAGGGAAAAAAAATTGTAGTCGGTGAGACCGCAAATCATGCGTAGTTGTTCTGTTATGAATGTCTGAAATGAATGTCAAGCTTGCCTTCAAAAGGGATGATCAATGAATACGCTATTATCCATCCATTTCCAAGGATAATGAAAATGGGCATGAAGAAGGCTAGCCAATGCCATTTCAATGCTATGTTTGACCATTTTACACTACATTTGGCTTGAGCATATTTAGCTTGCTGGAAGTTAGACCCAGCCCCACAAACTTGCAAATTGGAATTAATGCATCTCAGAAACTCAAAGAAGACAATGCATGTTTGGCACTCTAATGCTGTGTTGGTAAATGTCACTAGGTTTTCATGTGCAGTGAGCTGTTTGTAGTACAGCGGGTGTTTTGCATTGTATTTAATAGCCTGCTGTGACTCAGGTAAATGCCATTGGACTAACATGTGCTCTCGCTTGTTGCGTTGGACAGGTAAAGCTCCCCACTTCCTGCGACTACAGAGTGTGGAGGTCAACGTGGGCCAGAACGCCACCTTTCAGTGCATGGCCGGGGGCAAGTGGTCCCATAATGACAAGTTGTGGCTGCAGGTGTGTACTACACACACACACACACACACACAAACACACACAGTTACAGTTACAGTACCCAGAGATACAATATACTCTCATACAACTCATATTACAGCTCATCAGTCCGTCTGTGCATGTACTCATGTTCATGGGCCTGCATGTTTAATGTGTATAGGAGAAAGACCTTTATACACACACACACTCACACACACATACCAGCAGACACAGTAAACATTTGTACAGCACATCTACTCTTCTGTGCATTCATGTTCATGGCCTTGTGTGTTTAACTTTATATCTGCACACACACACACACACACACACACACACACACACACACACACACACACACACACACACACACACACACACACACACACACACACACACACACACACACACACACACACACACACACACACACACACACACACACACAAACACACTGACAGGTATACTCTATACCTAAATGTGCCCACTGAATAATATGCAACCACAAACCTATATATATGAACAAACACACACACACACATGCACACACTCTCTTGTGCACCATAAGGCAGTCTTTGTAAGGATCATGTGAATTGCCTGCATTAACGAGCAGCCATTGCCCTCTCTGTGTAAGCAAAGATAAATTAATCAAATCAAAATCATCACTGGTCTCATATAGCGCTCCACATTAATGATCGCAAAGGCTATTAGTTAAGACCCTTGACCGTTGACTCTCTCCATGTTGTTTGCTAATGCAGATTTGCTAGAATAGCTTCATTTGGCTGATGGAATAGCTTCATTTGGCTGAGGAGCAGAAGAGCACAAAAAAGTCTCGGGCTGAGGGCATTCTTGCACACACAAGTGCACTGACCTTCCAAGACATTAGCATTTCCATTGGAGAGTAAAAGCTGGGCTTGGAATACAATTCAAGACGGAACAGTTCAGTTCTGCAGATCACAGTAATGCAAACTGTACATAATGCTCAACATTCTTCACATTTCTTAAAATTCATTTTATTCCCCCACAGAGAAACCAAATGATATTTTAAATCTTATTTTACCCATATATTATGTTAATACTAGAGGTACATTCACTCATTAAATATACAGAAATGCTGAGAATAATCTGGAGTTGAGTGGGCTGATTGGTGGGTCGTGTTTTGACACGCTTGGCTGGCTGGCATGTTGCTGATTATCTGGGCCCAATCTGTTGCCACTGTACATGAAGAGGGATGTTTGCCACTCACTCTATTCATTTGCATTGGCCCTGAGCCGCTCAGGAGCTACAAACCTAAGGTACATGCTGAAATAAATTACCCCAGGGAGTTTATGGCGTTGTGTTATTTCTGATCCAGTGGATGGTATGGGTGTGTGTGTGTGTGTATGTGTGTGTGTGTGTGTGTCTGTGTGTGTGTGTGTGTGTGTATGTGGGCTTGTATGCATGTGGGTGTTTGTGTGTGTGTGTATGTAACTGGGTGGGTAGTGTGGGGGGTATGTGTACTGGAAGGAGCTCTCTGGAGCAGAAAGGAAGGGAAAAAAAGTGAGCTTGTCTGAGAAAAATAACATTTTCCTCTGGCCACAGCTGTGAGCCTCTTTTCATCTCTGCCGTAATACAACCTAAGAAACAATAAAGCCTAATTAAACCCTGTGTTTATATCAGACGCTCCTTGTCTCAGTCGCACACACACACACACACACACACACACACACACACACACACACACACACAAATACATTGATGGCCTGACAGACAAATATATTATTATTTAATATACATGGGCCAGGTGAAGTGACTCTGCTTGACTGCAACTTGAAACTTGTTAAATTCACTCCTCTATCATCTGTGCACTGCCTTGTATTGATTTGTAGTTCTGTATCCCTGTTTACAGATCACAAATCCATGCATTGCACAAATGGGTGTATATGTGCTTTTCCTCATGCGTGTGTGTGTGTGTGTGTGTGTGTGTTCCCTTGTCCCCTTAGCAGCAGTGGAATGGAAAGGACACAGCACTGATGGTAACCCGAATGGTGAACCAGCGGCGCTTCTCTGCAACAGTCAGTGTGGCCGACACCTCACAGAGGGGCGTCAGCAAGTACCGCTGTGTCATACGCTCCGATGGCGGCTCAGGTGTGTCAAACTACGCTGAGCTCATTGTCAAAGGTAGGTGTCTTCCACACGTGTTTTCCTGCCTTCACACATACACACACATACACACACACCAAAAGGAAAGAGTTTTGATGTTCATTTAGAGCTCATCCACAGCGGGGATCCTCCAGTAAGCATTACCCCTGTGTGTTTCAAACCCATCATTATTTCAGCTAGCATCAGTAGTCTCCGGTGCCGCCACTGCCGGTGGACACCTATGTTTGTACTCCGCAGACATCCTCCTTTGTCAGTGGTACCAGAGGGAGAAAGAGATGGAGTGAAACTGAGTGATGGAGAGAGAGAGTGAGAGAGAAGGACATTGAAAGACAGCAGTAGAGAGAGAGAAGCAGGAAATCTTTTGAAGAGAAGGAGCTGAGGGGCCACCATAAAACGTTTCCATCTGTGAGGAGAGAAAGACCACTGTCGCTTGTTAGTGGTCATGTGTGAGATGGGTAGACAGCAAAAGATGCTCTCTCTCTTTCTCTCTCTCTCTCTCGCTCTGCCCCTTTATGCTGTTTGATTTGTGGCAGTGGCAGTGATTTGCCCTTAGCCAAACAAGCCTTTTAATGCTACTGTTTGCCCTCTTATCTGTGGTTCTGATTCATGCTCACTGCCCATGTGCCTCCTGGGGGCTGAGAGCCGGCATCTCCAGAATAAAAACCCTCCAATAAGCCGCCCCTGTGCGGCACAGGTGGTCTGAGACGAACGGACGCAACCTTGAATTGTCCTGCACCTGCCGTTGGCCCAGATGCCGGCATTTGGCCCCCTTTCTTGTAGTGCAGGATGCGTGCGAGGCCTGGTTTCTGCAGAATTGGCCACACTCCCTGGACCCCAGCGAGGGGCCTCCAATTGGGGGGAATGGACGTGTGTTCCTGGCGCGGGCATCCAGCTGAGCGCTGAGGTGATGATCATTTAGGAACAGTGCCCGACAAACACACACATCCAGAGGGCAGTGTGATTTTCTCCGATTTTTTTTGTGTATTTATTATTATTTTTTTTTAAATGAATTTTTGCACGAGTGAGCTCGTCAAATCTACACCAAGGAGACAGATGCAAAATACCAGCAGTTCATTTTTTTCTTATTTCTCTACTTAATCTCACTAAGTCTGACCAAATCTTATTTATATGTTTAGGCTTGTCGTTTTCCCTCTGTCGTACGGCTTACACCTAATCATGTTAAGTTTAATGTTCAGGCTGCGCTCCTCTCTGTGTTTCTATGGTAACTTTTGAAGTGGAGTGGGCTCAATTACGACAGGATGCTGCAGCTCATGGATAGTCCATCATTCCTCAGGGCAGGCTCTGCTGAATCAACTGCACTTTCAGACTTGGATCCTCAAGCCCGCGTCCACCACCACCACCGCCCTCACAGACACACACATACGCACACACACACACACACAAACCCATAGACACTGACACACATACACACACACACACACACACACAAAAAAAAAACCCATAGACATTGACACATATACACACACAAACACATAGACACTGACAGACAAACAGACACACACACTCACATACACACACACACACACACACACACACACAAACACACACACACACACACACACGCACATACCCTTGGGGCCAGTGTTAACATCCCTCTCTCAGCCTCAGCCTCATCCTCTTAGTGGAGCACACGTCAGACTGTGGAGTAAACACAGCGCTGTGCTCACTGTCAGCACACAGACATGTTTTTTTCAGTATTTCTCCTTCCCTCTCTCTCTTTTCTTTTGGAGAGTATGTCAAACCGTTCTCTCACTCACTCATTCGCTCTCTCACTCTGCATCTCGTTCTCTCTCTCTCTCACTCCCCCCCTCCTAAAAACTGTAGGCACACAAGCAATCAGCACCATCTGGCGCTTCTCTGCTCGCTCTCAGGGGCTCTCCTGTGGGGTCGTTGCGGGGAATGGACGTCTGGCTGCCGGCTGTTCAGGTGTTCAAAGGCTCCACGCGTGGCCTGGGAGTTGGGGTTGGGGTGTGTGTGTGTGAGTGTGTGTGTGTGTGTATGTATGTATGGAGGGTAGTGGTGGAGAGAGAGAGAGAGAGAAACAAGCAATGCTGTATGACAGAAGGGGCCTGGATCTGTGTGCTGGAACGAGCCGAGGGGCACGCAATATGCTCCCAAGCAAATCGCACTAAGTGAAATATGGATTAATTAACATAGCACAGCACCAAGCTTTTTAAGCCTGAGAGGCCTCACTCCTCTCAGGAAGGAAAAGAATGGTAGTCTTTGCCTGTGAGAGAAGGAGACCTCGTGCCAAGGAGGAAATTTAACTGTTGTGAAATATGAGTCATCGCATACACAGAGCCAAAGACAGGGACGTCGCATTCTCTGAGTCCAGCGATTGGACGGACTCCACTGCTGTCAATTCAAAGGACAATATCTGGTCAATTTATCAACCAAAAATGTCCCCAGCCTGAAGCTATTTTATTCACTTCACAATAAAAGGGGAACGGAGGGATCCTAATATGCAGAGACAGAGAGAGGGAAGGACAGGAAGAGAGAGAGAGAGAAAGAAAGAAAGACAGAGAAAGTTGGAGGGAAAGAGAGAGACGTCTTTCACCCATTTTTTTGGGCAGGTGCCTGAATCCTGAACGCTGGACAGTGCATTCTCAATATCACATAAACTTGTCATGGTGTGAATATACGGGTCTCTCCGGGCTGAGGAAAAGCACGGAATTACTGGTATTGGAAGAGATTAAAATGCTGACTTTTATAAATGGGCCACTCACAGCTCCACTCTGGGCCCATTAATAACTGCTGCTGATGGAACAGCCAGCTCCCCTCACAGAGCAGGTGGAGGGGGTGGGGGCGCAGGAGAGGGGGAAAAGGAAGCTTCAGCTACCACTGTGTAAGGAGATGTGCTAACCCCCCACCCTTCACACACACACACACACACACACACGTTTGTGCCCTTTTCTCTGTTTCCATTTCTCATCTCTGCTCCTCGTTGCCTTCTCTGTCTTTTCCCTGCGCTGCCTTTGCATCTCTCTTCATCTGCTTCCACACCCTTCCCACAATCTCTCATTCTGTCTCTTTTCTGCCACTTATCCTTATGACTCTGTCTCTCTTTTCCTCTCTCATACACAAACACACAAACACCACACATACACACACACACTCACACACAGTCAGCTTGGCTTTGAGTTAATGGTAATCTGTGTTCAATAAGATATTTCCTGACAGTAATTTGTCCTGTGCCATACACCTCTCACATGACCTCAAGTCAGCCTCTGCCTGCCTTATTGAGCCATTTATATACATTAACACCTTGATCTCTTCCAAATGAAAGTCTGCAAAGTAAGTTTTCAAAGTAATTTCTGCTTTTAGAAACTCCAGGCACATTTGATGAAAATCTCTTCATCCAACCACCCTCCTCTCTCTCACTCTTTCAGTCCCTCTCTCTCTCTCTCTTTCTCTTTCTGAAGAGTTAGATTTGCCCCCTGAAAGTCTCTCCTGCTGTGTTGGCTTCATCTGTCATGCTCCCTTGCTTTTTCTCATTTTGGGCTCGGCGCTCTAAGCGGACGCGTTGATGCTCACTCGCTGGCAGCAACCTGATCTGGTGCATAAAAAACAGGCCCCTGACAAAGCCATTGCAGTCATTACTGTCGACTGTACAGTAGGTGAGCTAGATTAGCTGAGACTAGCTGATTTCACTCTACACTCACCACAGCAGTCCTACTGCCTTGCCTGGTAGGCTTGTACATGAGGAGCATTATGGGGGAGCCACTGGTCACGGACACCTACAACCTGTCCGCTGACGAGTGTGTTTATGACAGGTGTCTCGCCTTATTCACAATGTCAAGTTGTTTTAATGGAAGAAGGAGACAGACAATGTGTGTGTGTGTGTGTGTGTGTGTGTGTGTGTGTGTGTGTGCATGCGCACCACTGGCATTACCCCTCATGTTGATTTCAGCCCGGGTTGGCACCTTTGGAGTGGAACATATGTCAGACCTGCCCCCATGTACTGACCCTTCATGTGGTTAAAGACACAGTGAAGGGTGGTTTTGGGCTCATGCCCATTTAATGAAGCTGCCTGGTCAGCAGTAAGATGCAGCTGAGGCAAAGGGTATAAGTATTAATCGAGGCCTAGGGTTATTGATGAACCCCCCCCAACCCCCTTTCTCTCTTGCTCTTATTCACTCTCTTTCTCATATTCTCTTTACTCCTCTCTCTTTCTCTTTTCTCACTCTCTACTTTTCTCTCTGTCTATGGCTTTGTGTATGTATGTGTGTGTGTGTCTGTGTGTATATAAAATGTTAATAACTGTGATTATGCCCGTGTGGGTATGAGTCCAGTGAAAGTGCTGTGTGTGTGTGCGTCCGTCTTGACCTTCTAGTCTTCTAGCGTGTTTCCTCTCTGCTGGCCTCACCTTCCCTCCTCACACCTCAGCTCCTCAGTATGCGGCCGGTCAAACCTGGAGCCTTTTCATTCTCTCAGGGCAGGCAGCTCATGAGAGGGAATTATTGAGAGTACAGATGATTAATTCATTAATGGTTGGACAGGTTGTCCTCGGGATGGGCAAAGGTGTGAGTGAGTGAGTGAGAGAGAGAGAGAGAGAGTGTGTGTGTGTGAGAGAGAGAGAGAGAGAGAGATTGGTAACAGACCCAGACAGTTTGAGTTGAGATTCGGCTTTACACAGTCAGAATCAGAAGCTCAAATAACTCTAGGTAGCCCTATACTTGACAATAGTGATTTAGTGGGAGAGATAGTTGATGTGAACATAATCAGATTTTGTTGTAGATAAATAATTTACACACCCTAAAGATAGTGTACAAAGAATAAAATCCACAACTGGGAATGAACAACATGCCTTAAGCTCAGTGTTTGGATTGTGTGCTTGTTTATATCCAAGAAAAATTACTTGAAAACACTTCTTCAAACAGGCTGACGTATTTTTTCACCCAAGCAAAAGGCTAGTCTCAAAGATAATGTTCCAGCACTCAGCACTGCAGTGTTAACTGATGCAGTATGTGAATCTGTCTTGCCTTTTAAGTTGCCTGTGTTTCAGTTTCCGTCTCACAATGAGAGCAATGGCAAATTGGTCCAAACCTACAGTAGTAAATCTGTAGTCAGTGCAGTCTCCCTCAAGTGTGAAGAGATTTTTTTTCATCCTCTTTCTCCTTTTGATTTGTTTTTCCTTCATCTTTCCCCCACCTTGTGAGATCTCCCTCTGCGCTCGGCAGATAATTGTATTTATTAAGCGGCGTGTGGCCGCCGCCTGTGGGCGCCTTGTTTTCTGACAGGGTGCCACTCCTGTGTCTACCTGCTTCCGGAGTGCAGCGTGGCGCAGTGGCAAGAGAGGGTGGCTGGCAGGGGAGTTGTTCAGCAGCAGTCCCACATCCAAGGAGCTACTGGAGGTGGCCTGCAGCAAGGAGGAAGTGTGCGTTTTGTGTGCCAGCGCGCATCTCTTTGTGTGCCGTCTGTGTTATGTTATGTGTGTGTGTGTGTGTGTGTGTGTGTGCGTGCGTGTGCTTGAGAGCAATAGAGAGAGAGAGAGAGAGAGAGAAGGAAACGGGTGTCATGGTGAAACAGGGAGGCCTGTGTTATCTTTAAGGAGACAGCCCAGGAAAGCAGCATTACCAGAGGATTTGGGGCTGTGCGGCAGGGCTGGGGAAGCAAGCCGCCTGTGAAGGAGGCTGAGTTACAGAGATGGATTAGAGCTCCATAATACTGCAGGGGCGATAAGCTCCAGCCAGAGAGTTAGCACTTCAAACAGTTTGTGCCAGTTTATTTATCTGTTTGTGTCTCCCCTCGTTTTTCCTGGTTTATATATTTATTTATTTACACGTCTGTTTGTTTATTTATTTATTTATGAGCGTGCTCCCTCCAGCTGTGGCGGCCGGAACAGTGCCACTTCAAAACCAGCTTATGTGCAAATGCGTTCGCAGATGAGGAAGAGGAGGCTCCTCGTTGTTGTTGGTTTGGATCGTCTGTCTGTCTGCCTGCATGTTTGTCCGTTCCCTCACAGTCCGTGACTGAGAGTGAGTTTTGAGAAATCTGGCACCTGAACAGCTCCACTGCAGTTGTGGGCAGTTTGATGAGGAATGTGAATGTCACTTGGTGAATCATTTCCCCTGGAGGCCAGCCTTTGTTGCGGCTACCTGAAACGCCTCCTTCAGAGAGCCTTTGGAGTGTGGAAGTCACTGAATATTTGTGTGCTGCTCCTATCTCAGAGACTTCTCTCTCTCTGTTTTTTTTTTTTTCTTTTTGCTGTTATTCCTCAGTGTGGCGTGCATCTTGATGAAAGGCCTCTTTGTGAGCCTGAGAGAACATTGCAGCATGCCACCACTGCTTGAAAGGCCCAGAATACATTAGCCTAGCGTAAAGCATGGTGTACATACTCCCTGTGGGCATTGAATAGATTCGGCACGCTACACAACAGGCGCGGGTCAAGGCTCAAGGCACACCTACCATAACAAAACTGCATTGCATACCTCCAGCCTGTTTTAATGACACGCTGCTCTGTTGAGTCCACACAGCCAGATACAAGAAGACGGCCGAGGGATGCAGTATTCACTGGGGACGTGTGCGTATGCACCTGGAGACAGGTATTTGTGAAAGTTTGGATGAAGTGGCCACCTCCCCTCATTATTCCAAGCTGAGCTGTGAGAGGACTTTGGAGAGGACCAGCCTACCAGAAAAGAAAGCAGAGAAGAGAAGTGCAGCAGGAGGCAGTAAGCTATCATGTTTAATGCACAGCAAGACAGAGACAGAGAGAGAGAGAGAGAGAGAGAAAGAGAGAGATAGAGAGAGAAAGAGAATTTCCATGTGCATACTTCTCGGTGGACTGCTTGTGTGCATACACTTATGAAAGGCACCTCCACATAGTGGCCTCTGGGGAAATAACATGTAATAAACCAATTTAATCACCTGTCAAGGGTCATAGCCTGGTCCTAGAGAGAGAGAGTCAGTGTGTGTATGTGTGTGTGTTTGTGTCTCTGTGTGTAAATACTCTATGTATGTATGTGTTTGTGTGCGTGTGTGTGTGTGTGTGTGTGTGTGCTGTAGTTGTGTAAGCACACACAGTATGTGCATAATGCATGTGTGTTTGTGTGAGTGTGTGTGTGTGTGTGCGCCCTCTGAGTCATGGGAGAAATCTGAGGGCTGAGAAATAGGGCGTGTGGGGGTGTGGTGAGAGGCAGTGTATGTGGTGGGATTTGGAAGGGTGGTGTGTGTGTGTGTGTGTGTGTGTGTGTGTGTGTGTGTGTGTGGAGGGGGGATGCAAGCATAAAAAGAGGCATATTCCCAGATTTCCCTAATTGTTGTCTCACAGCTCCCAGATTCCCATTTTGCGTCCTCATTGCTCTCTCCTCTCCTCTCCACTCCTCTCCTCTCCACTCCTCTCCTCTCCTCTCCACTCTGCTCCTCGCATCGTTTTTCCCCTCCTCCTCCTCAGCTATCGAAAGCACCCGCTGGGGGGCTCGATCTGATAGCTTGTGATTCCTGAAGCTTTGCAGAAATCCTGTGATTTAAAAACTCCCTGCGGAGCGTCAGGTGATAAAGAGTGAAATTATAGGGCCGGCCGTGGTCCCTCACCACCCTGAGAATAGCAAAGATAGCTGCTATATAACGCTAGCTAGTAGCACATTCGTAGCAGATGGGAAAAAAAGAGGAGAAAAAAAAATAAAAAGGAAAAGAAAATATATTTGAGACGGGGAAATGGGAGTGAACCTCTATTGGCAAGAAAGTATGATAAGGGTAGAGGAAGAAGGAAAAAAAACAAGAAACTTGTTCTGGTCTTCCTTGAAGTGAGTGTGTGAGGTCAGTTAGGGCTCTGAGAATGCTTATTGGAATAAAAAGGGAAATGCTTTTGAAAGGCAGACAACATGGCACCCTCATCCCTTTGAGAGACCCCCTTCCATGTAGATAAGAGAGAAAGAAAGAGAGAGAGAAAACAGGAGGGAAGTGTGTTGTGTTACCTGACCCTCTTTATAGAGGGCAGCTGTGGTATGAAAGGCCCATTACCCAGGCTGAGCCAGCTTTTGCTAAGTACTGCAACTCTTACAGGAATATTCTAGCAGGAGTTGAAAAGAGAACAATAGGAGAACGAGAGAACACTAGGAGAGAAACAGGCACATGTGACAGTGTGTGAGTGAATGTGTGACAATGTGTGTGTGTGTGTGTCCATGTGTGTCTTTGAATACACGTGTGTGCATGTATGTGTATATCCTTGCATATGTGCATGTGTGTGTCTCACAAGAAGGCAAGGGAAACAAATAGAAAAAAGACTGATTGCAACTGCAAGACGTTTCTATGACTGTAGATGCATAACCAGTAGATGATGATGGTGTGTGTGTGTGTGTGTGTGTTGAGGTAGAGGGACTGTTTGTGTCAGTTCCTCCACTCAGCCAGAAGTTAGATCTCAGCTCCCTTCTCCTGCTCCCCCTGTAAATTCATTAGTGCCCGTGTGCAGTGAGCAGCAGACTGCATTAGAGACTCCTGCTCTTTGAAATGGAGTCATCTTTGAGTCACAGGCCACAGATGTGCCTCTCAGATTGATGGCAGGTGTTGCAAAATGGCTTCAACACAGCCTGTCTGTGTGTGTGTGTGTGTGTGTGTGTGTGTGTGTGTGTGTGTGTATGTGTATGAGTGTGTCTGTCACAGTCAAAGCTTTAGATATCAAGGGTACAGAGCAAATGTGTTCTAACCATCACCCTCCATCTATCTCTATTGCAATTAGTGAAGTTTGGACCTAATTGATGTGAAGCATAGGAATCTGCTAGTATAACAGCTTCTGTGTATTAGTATTAGTATATAGCCTCTACCTCTCTGCTTTGACATGGCTGCATCTCAGCATCACACACACACACACACACACATACACCTATATACAGTAGCCTATTGTATCCACCATTTTGAGAAATGCCCCATTTCTGTCCATAAAACAGGAGCCCCCTGTTGTGCTCTAATGGATTAGCCTATGCAGGGTGTGAGGAGAAAGGAGCCACTGGGTGATTAGGGACACAGCCGGGCTCACTACCCAGAAGAGAGAGAGACTGATGGGAGACTCGCTGCCGCTCAATAGATTATCCTGTGCAGTGGAAAGCCGGAGAGGAAAACTAGTGATTCGAGTCCCAGACTCGGGGAGAATTTCTTTCGCTTTCCTCATTCAGTTTCCCATCTCTCTTTCTTCCTCTCCCTCACTCTCTCAGCCTCTCTCTCACTCTCTCTCCTTCTCCTCTCCCTCTCTCACCCTTAATGCAGTCTTTTTTTTCCTTTTTTTATCCTCATGCTACCTCTCCCTCTCTCTCTCTGACGCTGTCTCATAATCTGTCTTTTCGACTCTCTTTCCCACCGTTGCTCACACACTCTCTTTCTTTCTCCCTTCTCTCTCTCTCTTTCTTTCTCTCTCTCTCCCTCACTCTGTCACTCCTATAGTCAGTCAGCAGTTCCCGAGCGATCACTGGGTGGTAAATGTGCTGTGCTCTTTGCATGAGTGTGTGAGCGGACTAAACGGTGAAGGGTGTGATTGAGTGCCCCTCTCAGTTTCCTGTGGAGACTTCAGAGGGCAAAGCTGGTGAATATTAACGACTCGAAAAACACAGCAGCCCCTTTGAGGGGGGCAAAGAGTGCTAAGCACTCGGTGTGTTTCGTTTTTTTTTTTTGTCGTTCTTTAATTCAGTCTTTTTTAAAGGACTAAAGGGATGGCGGCACGTGTGTCTTTGACTAGAGCCAGCCAATAGCCGCCGGCTCCTGTACGCTCGCTCCCCCATCACACGGGGTGTCGGCTATTTTGAGGGACGTGTCACCTGAATGGCACGACCAGGTGTGTCGAATGTGCCTCCTACCCACAGTGGCCTCAAAGTGAACATCTGTGCCACTCCGCTGTGAGCAAGACTCATTACGCCCAACCAATGGAGGCTGTCACCACAAAACGTGTCGCCCTAGGATCCTGCTGACAACAGACTTTGTGTGCACATTAGGAGAAGAAGGAAAGGGGAAAAAAAGAGGGGGAGAAAGAGAAGCAGATATGACAAGTGTATTAAATGAGCAGCAAGCTCTGTTTATTAACAGCATCAGGACAGGCAATACTTCTTAATACCTTTTCTCAGATGACACTTCCCCCAAGGTGAATTATGCCAACCCTACACACATACACACATACACACACACACACGCATACCTCCCCAAACACTGCCTCGAATATGATAAATAGGCCATTTGCTTACAAGGGTTTCCACATGGTTCCCCAGAGCCCTCTCAGGAAGCCGATTAGTGCGTGTTGGGGGTTAAATGGTTGGAGCTCACAGGTCATGGAGCTGGAGGTGGTTTTGGGAAGCCATTCCTCAGCGTCAGGCAGCGGAGGGTTGGTGGTGGGTGGAGAGTTGCGGGGCCTGTAGCCGGTGTCTAAATGCAGGGCTGGTAATCTGGCTTAGTTGATTACATGGAATGGCAGGCAACACCCTCTAATTAGAAGTAGGTTCAATGGCGCTACGCATGGCTAGGCTCCTCACGCGTGGTTAGACCTCCACCGCTGCTGGTGCTGCTGGTGCTACTAAGGATTATGGCGGCGCTCTCTACCTTACCTAAACTAAACCAATGCCCTCGTATTTCTTTTTTTGGCCTCAGCTTTCTCTCTTTCTCTCTCTTTGCTCTCCTTGCCCTATCTACGTTTTCCGTCATAGGTCTCCATCTCTTGCTTTCCCTTCTCTCTCTCTCTCTCTATCTCTCCTGCTGAGAGGATGGGAGGACAGATAGATGGATGAATAGATGGATAGGGAGGGAGCTGGAGAGAAGGGTAATGCACTGGAAGTTCACTGGCCTGGCGCAGACTGGTTCTGGCGTCAAACGTTTGCCGCTCCACTGGCTGTGGGCCTGTTGTCAAGGAGAATGCTGTTTTTTGTTTTTGTTTTTTCTTTAAGAAAACAAGAGACAGCTCGCTTGAAAAGTGTAAAGTGAAAAGTTTCAGTTGAACTCTCTCTCTCCTATCACAGATAAAATGCTGCAGCATAAAGGGCTTGTCATAAAACAGCACAGAAATAATGAACATTTTGTGCATTAATTATTTCTTTATTGCTCAAGTTGTCCCCATGCACAGTTCGCCTCTTGCTTTAGATTGCTAAATCTCCTCAATAACATTTTATCACTGTTTTGGGTTTCAGTACAGGATATTTCAGAAGAGTTCAATGGATTTGAGATAGACAATGGCACAAACATAAACACATATTTTATTCCCATCTCTGTTTTTCCTCATCTTGAAAATGTAATTTAATTTGATTCCATTGATCAAGTCAAGCCAAAGAGAACTTGGACTTGAAGCTCTGTGTATTTGATCTGCTCCGCATGAGTCCCTTTTGGAGGCCAGCCTGTCTGACCCAAGCTCCTCCCTGTCCTCAACAGCTCCTCCGACACCCATAGCTCCCCCCGAGCTGCTGGCTGTGGGCGCCACCTACCTGTGGATCAAACCCAACGCCAACTCTATCATTGGGGATGGGCCCATCATGCTCAAGGAGGTGGAGTACCGCACCACCAAGGGCAACTGGGCCGAGACCCACATCGTGGACTCACCCACGTACAAGCTTTGGCACCTAGACCCGGATGTGGAGTATGAGATCAAAGTTCTGCTGACACGACCTGGGGAAGGCGGCACTGGACCACCCGGGCCACCCCTGGTCACTCGCACCAAGTGTGCAGGTGAGTCACGCTGGGATTTCATCCTCTCATACTGTATGCTCAAATGCTCTACAGATACATAAGACAATGAATGATCGTTTTTAATTGGTGTCTATTTATAAATGGCCGTTGATTATTAGTTGTTTTCTTTTTCTGAGTGTTTGACAACCTACTGGGAAAATGGCATTTTACTCTGGGGCAATGCTACACAATAGAATGTTAAAAAAGAAAATAATATCTGAGGTAATACATGACGAGAATACATAGATGTTATCAAAGAGAATCAGCTGCATATTTGAATGTAGTGACTGTAAAAAGTAGCCACTCCAATGAGCAGGATATGATTCCTTGATGAATCCTTTTCACTTTTAGCAGAGTGTTTAGTCTTAAATGGCGGTTTTGCATTAGCAAGCTAACTGTGAGTTTGTGAGGAGGGGAATGGCAGTAGCACAGGAACAATTTCAAACTGGGTTAACTTGGGAGATTTTTTTCCCTCTATGGAGAAGAGAAAGTAGGATAAAGTGAAATCAAATCCAATCCAATCCTCTCCAGCGGGAACGATGCTTCCGCCATGGGAGTCACACAAACTCTCACACAAACACGCTTACACACACACAGGCATACACTCACACACACACACACACACACACACACACACACACACACACACACATAGAAACATACAGAGAGAGAGACATACACACAAACACACACAGAGCTACTCCACGTCACATTCAGCTGCCAACGTTAAGGCTCAGGGAACCATCTGAGATGTCTGCTCAGTCAGAGCGTGGACAGCCTAGCCAATGAGCCACCCATGAGACAGGAGACTCTTTCCAATTAAAACACTCTTGGTGGTGTGGAGCAGCTGTGAAATCAGGAATAATGATAATAATTGTGACTGTGAAATCATATAGAAAGTAAGGAGGAAAGGAAGAAAAAGTGGCAAGAGGAAAGGTGTGTGTGTTTTTGTGTGTGTGTATGTATGTGTGTACATGAGTGTATATGTGTGGGCTTATGTTTGTGTGTGTGCATGTGTGTGTGTGAGAGTGTGTGTGTGTGCATGTGCTTGGGGTGAGTGGGTGTTGTCGGTAGAGTCATCATAGCATTGCTGGTGGGGGTTGCAATTATTAACGCAGTGGGTACGGTATGGAGCCGGTGATTTGATAAAGTGACAGCTAATCAGATGAGATGTGCGGCGAGGGGGCCGCTGGCTGGCGGATGGGGACGGTAATTGAGGGGAGCAGATGAGCGTTCCCCGGGAAGAGCGTGTGATCCAGGTGAGCGGTGTGATGAAGGAGCCAGGTTTGTCAGTGCTGACACCGTGGGGAGGCTTCACTGATCTGGAGCCTCATCTCCTCTCCTTTCCTCACCCCACCTCATCTCTCCTCTCCACGTCTCGACTCGTTTGGTCTTGTCTCTCCTCTCCCCTCGTCTTCTCTTCTCTTCTCATCTCTCTTCTCCCCTCATCTTCTGTTCTCTTCTCTTCTTGTCTTGTCTCTCCTCTCCCCTCGTCTTCTCTTCTCTTCTTCTCTCTATTTTCCTCTCCTTTCCTCTGCTTTCCTGTCCCAGTCACTGTTCACCTCTTCTGTCCTCTATTCTCCTCCCCTGTCCTGTCCTTTCTTCTGCCCTCCTCTCCCTGCCTTGGCTCAGCCTTTATTGCCTCTTACCCAGAGACTTTCACCCCCCTCCCTCTTATCCCTTTTCAGCTCCACCTCTTCAGCTCTCCCCCCCCCCTCATCAGTGATGTACAGTAGATTCATGTCAGATTTAGACAGTTACACACAAAGATTCACATTTATACACTTGCAGAGGTAAGCTGCACACAAAGGCACATGCACGCATGCACCCCCCCCCCCCACACACACACACACACACTCACACTTACTGCACACTCCATCTGAAATACATCTGCTTTACCTCCCTTGCCTGATCCACTGCCTTCATATCCAATATACTGCTGATGAACAGGGAAAAAAAATAACGTTGTCAGGATTTTTTCTGGATATGAAACTTTAAAAGTAATTTAGGAGAGCAGGCAAGCAAAAGAAATGAAATTGGAGCAAAAAGAAACTGGCCATTTGAATAGAGATTGCTGTGACCTTCCTTGACCTTTTGCGTCGCCAAGCGTGGTCCAGTCGCCAAGCGTGGTCCAGGCTGTGTGTACAGCTGAGTTTCGGCATGTATGCGTTTTTGCACCACATGCACATGAGTGTCTGTGTCTGCTATCATGGGCATGTTTTGCCACTCAGCTCTCCACCTTGGGGAATACACACACGCTTGCGCCTCACTCCATGTTATTATGCAGAGGGGCTGTGGGGAGTGTGAGGATGGGGGTGAGAATGATGTGCTAATTCCATTGCTGGGAGTCATCGTGCCCCCCTCCTCCTTCCCTAAAGACCCCCACCCACATCCTTAGAGTCCACAGCCTCCCAATCTAACACCCCCCCACCCACCACCACCACCCAACACCTCCTCCTCTCCAGGCTGGGCCCCCTGATCGCCCGTGTGTCTGCCTCTTTCCCTGACAGACTCAGTACACACGTAGACCTTCCCAATAATGGAATTTTGTATTCCGACACTGCAGCGATTCGCATTATGCTAATTCCACACCAGCACACACACACACACACACATACACACACACACACACACATGCACACAGACGCATCTCCAACACAGCTTCCCCATCATCATAAAAAGTGCCTCCTCCTTGCAGCCATACCTACAGGCGGTGAGGTTCATTACAAGCACGCAGTATGGACACGGAGGCACCACTGTTCGCTTGGCTTCACATTAGCCTCAGTCGGCGCTAACGGTAATAACGTGAGCAGGGGAAAAAACTCTCAGCCACCTGAAGGATATGTAATATAATCAGAGGCGAACATGCAGCAATCAATTTGATCACTCTAAGCTGGGGGTCTGGAGATAGTAAGCGTGTAATATCTGCGAAGCATGAACGCAGTAATGTCTTTGACTGGAGTTAATAGCAAATGGTATTATAGACGCGGTAGGTGCTAGCACATTACCCAGCTACCCACCATAGCCCAGAAGGGCACTTTTTCATTCCATGACATGAATGTCAAGAATGCAGGAAGCTGAGTTGGAAATGCACAAGTCTTTTGTTCCATATATAGCCTAACACCAAAAAACTGTAGAGTACAACTCAAACCGCTGTGTTGAGGAGTTGTTGCTAATGTATTGCTATATAGCTGCCCATTTTCTTTTCTGACATTCTGACTTACCAAGAACGTGCAGACCAGACACCAGAAAACTACCTAGGTTTGTTCTTGCAATTGCATGGTTGTGTGTGTGTGTTGCTTGGTCTCCATGTCGGGAGGGGCGATTGATTTGAGAGCAGCTGCCTGTTGCCATTAGATCAGGCATGGGCAGGTGCTCCATGATGGCATTGGGTGGTCTGGCGTCGTGAGGTGAGGTTAGCGTTTGTACGTGTGTGTGTATGTGTGTGTGATGTTGGTGGGGTGGGGGCAGAGGGGTGCAGGGCGCGGGGCAGGAGAACATGTGTTTCTCAAGTGGCACGGCTGTTCACCTGTCAGAGTCGCCACACAGACACTAGCAGATTGGAGTAGGTGGCAGGTGTGGCAGAGGCAGTGGTGGCAGCAGCATTCAGGTGTGGCCCTGGCTGTAGGCAGAAGGTCAACACTGTGTGTGTGTATGCGCATGTTGTTCTGTTGGTTTGTTATATTTAAGTGTGTGTATGGATGTGTTTGTATATATATATATATATAAATGTGTGTGTGTGTTTATGTGTGTGTGTGTTTGTTACATGTCTGTGTGTATGGGTGTGTTTGTTTGTTACTAGTTTTTATGCTTCAGTTACTGTAATATGTATGTGTAACTTGAGTGAGTTAGTGTGTGTGTGTGCGATTAACTGTCACAGCCTTAAAATGCTTGCACCCACACGCTACCCAGCTGACCCCCCTAAGCACAGACCATTTATCTCTCCATAATTTTCCACTAGTCTCCCTGGATGTTGCTTGCCTGTTCACCAACAACTAACACTAAAATGAAGAAGAAGAATTGGGGGCATAGTGAGATTCCAGATAATAAACGATAACATTGAGGGAGGGATCGTGGAGGTGTGTGTGTGTGTGTGTGTGTGTGTGTGTGTGTGTGTGTGTGTGTGTGTGTGTGTGAAGAGCCTGTTGTCAGTTAATTTGACCCACTGCACAGCACATGACCTCCAACACATGGGTGCACACTCTCTGCTCACCAGGGGTGATTTTGGGAGGGGGTAGAATAGATGGATTGGAGGTAGGGTGTGGATGAACTGTGTGTGTGTGTGTGTGTGTGTGTGTGTGTGTGTGTGTGTGTGTGTGTGCGCATGTGTGTGTCGGAGAGGGAGTCTGCTAAACTAAATGGAGGTTCATCTTTCAGGCCAAGGCTGATTTGGGCAGAAGGTTATTAACGGCAGACGCGTCATGGAGCAGCGCGTGGGTACCAGGCTCTTCGTCAAAATGCCCGCCGCAATTAATCTCCTGCCGCCGTTGCTTCCCGATGACACGCTTTCCCCTCCCCCCGTTTAAACGCCCACCGCTCCGCTCACACTTGTTAGGAGGTGGACTTAAGATCCTCTAATCCATTTTTCCTCAGCGTGAGTGATCTATAGACTGCAGACCACCACCTGACTCTCTCCCAAACTGGATTTAGTATTATTATCTTCCCCCACGGTTTCCCATAAATCTCCCTTCCTATACCCCGTACCCCCACCTCCTCCGGCCTCCACCCAGTGCGTTGGGAAGATGTGTGTGTGTGTGTGTGTGTTTGTTCTTGTTTGTCAGTATAATCTTGCAGTAGTTGTGTGTAGAGGGAACTGGAACTGTGTGTGTGTGTGTGTGTGTGTGTGTGTGTGTGTATGTATGTATGTGTCACCGCATATTCACTCTTACCTGCTGGCATGTTTCCAAGAGCCCCCCCCCCCCACACACACACCAGGCCACCCCGGGCCCCTGTGAGTGATTCTCACCTGGCTGATGTTGGATTCATGACAAATTCTTGTTTTTGGCACCCCTTATGCATTACCAAGGCGTTTCATTACATCTGCTGTCATGGTACCCGCTCCACACAACAAATACAAGGGGTGGATCACTTGGACATGTTGTTTCAGGAACACCATTCCTCACTCTCTCTATTTCAATGACATTAACCATAGCCTACCTAGACATTCTCATTAAAACAGGCTGTTGTGGTTTAGGAGGCCCATTTATATGGCATACTATGTGAATGTAGAGCTTATTGGTAAGGTGTCATGTCGGAATGGTGGCCAGATGGATTTTTATAGTGGTGTTTGTGTGTGTGTGTGTGTTTACAGTGAAGTGTCATTTGTTGATCCCTGATGGAATTGCACCTCTGCATTCAGAGGGCCAGGGGACAGATTAAAGGCGTCCCACCTCACTGATCCCCCCCTTATAGGAACCTCAGCCTAGGCAACAGATATATTTTAGCTAACACCCCCCGCCCCAACCTCTGTTGATACCATAGCCCTTCATCATACTTCATACTTTTTTCCTCCTCTCCCTCTCTCTCTCTCTCTCTCATGCTTGCTTGCTGTGTCTTATCTCTCCTTTTTAATGTCCAGGATGCTTATAGTTGAGAGAATGCCAGGGCCCTTTGAGGTAGGGACTGATCCCCTTCAGCAGGCCTCCTTTCCTGTGCAGAGTGAATTGGTGGAGCATTTAAGACATAAATGGGACATAAATGGGACATAAATTGTTCCAATTCCCAATCAAATAGCACATCACCGACAGATAAATACGACTGCATTTCTCTTTTCTCGTCCTATATTTAGCCTACATTTTGTTTACATTTACTAAAAACAGGGCTCCAGACAGCTAAATAAGAAGTGTTAATAGACAGAAGTATTTAAAGAAAAACAACCTTTTCCACCTGTAAGGAATAAGTTTGTCACACGATGTGTATTGCTGTAAAATATGTGTGTAGGGAGAGGGATGTCACTGTCACACATAACCTAGATGCCAAGAGAAAGGCCTAGAAGTAATAGTCAATAAACTCAACAGGTTTAACCATTTTTCCCATACATTTCCTCATTTTTTCTGCTATAGTCATAGTGGCCATTTTTTTGTTCTTAGTAGCATCATTATGGTGAATAGCTTTGTACAAACAGGCCTCTACAGTATGGAAGTCCTAGGCTAGCTGATGGGCTTTTATCTTTGGCTCAATACAATGCAAATGACTTTGCCCCTCTCTTCAAAAATTAGAGGACAGATCATTGCCAGCTCCCAGTGTATTGTGAGGTGTGAGGCACCTCTTCAAATGAAGTCAGCAGACATGAATAGCAATGGGTGGGGTGGAAAACAGCCCCACTCCTGCACCAACCCCCTCCTGCCTTTCACCCTGTTTTGGGAGCTTTTGGAGCTACAAGTGTACTTCAGGCCAAAGCAGCCCTGGAGTGGTGAAGAGGAGGAGGAGGGACGGGTGAACAGGACAGGTTGGCTCTGATGGAGAAGGCCGCTAACGCTAACACAGATGGGTAGTTTTTGTTCTCTGCCCCCACCCGTTCTCACTCGTCCTGACAGGCAGCAGAAAGGTGTTGAATTATGCACAGGGGGCAGGTTGCAGTGACACCTTGGTGTGTGTAGCCTCCTTCTGAAGTGTTTGTTTGTGTGCCTGTGGCCGCTCCTCAGAGGGACGGAAAGAAACTTTTGCTTTGTGATGTCTTTCACTGTCTGTAGGAGACAGAAAGACACAGAGAGAGGCACATCATGTTGTGGGCTTTCATCTTCTGTGTGTGTGTGTGTGTGTGTGAAAGAGTGAGACAAAGAGACACAGAAGAGGGCGTGAATATGTGTAAGAGAGTGAGTTTGTGTGAATGTGAATCAGAGATTGTGTGTGCATGTGTGTTTGTGTGTGTGTGTGTCATCAGAAGCCTGTCATCAGAAGATGAATCCTCTGACTATGAGCAGTGAACAAACTCTAAGCAAAATCAGAGCTCGGCTAAAAGGCCTGCGGTGTCTGCCGGTGACATTTGGCGGCTGCTGATTGTTTGCTTTTGTCTGGGCTGATTGACGCCTTATTCTTATCAGCCTCATCGCTAACTCTCTATCTCTCCATTTCTCTACATCTGCCATTGTCTGCCCTGTCAGCTCAGAAAGACTATATGTTTATTTCCCTGGGTTGTTGTTGCCATCATATGATTTCTGTTCACCTACTAATACATATGTTATAGTCCATGTGACTTGTACCCATGATTATCTGATGCCTACTTACCTTACAGCAAGTGCCATTGATGTATTTTTAATATTAATCTCATTTTTTGAAAGAATTTCTTCCTACATGGGCATTTTGAATAAGGATTTATTCATTCGATGTGGGCTGATTGGATTGGATTGGATGAGTGGTAGCAATTGAATGAAGGAGATTAACTTGATGTGCTTCATGAAAAACAAAATAAGCCCTTTTCCCCATCCTAAACAATGGGGCAATACTAATTCCTGCAAATGGTAGATAACATTTCCAATTTTGTATTTCCATTTTGTTATTTTATTGTAAGTCATAGCTTGGTTGCATTTTGGGGACAGTTCAAAGATGAATGTTATCAAGAATGCATTTGGATGGTATTCTGTGACTTGGCAGTCTGACAAGTCAAGACAAAAGATAACAGAGGAATTAGTGTATTTTCTCAAGTCAAATGTCTTATGCTAAGTCACATTCTCACTACAATCATTGTATTCCTTTGAGAAGCCTTTTGCTTAAAATCTCTGTTGTAATTCATTACTGATTGTTATTTTAAAGTGGAATTACTTTGACATTAATGTCTCAGAGGGTTAAACCAATGTTTAAGGTGGATAAATCAATAGTGTTTACTACAAGTGATACACAATCCAAGGTCTTTGAGATTAAATACCATTATCTGCCTCGGAGTAAATGGCCATCATTAAAAATGTATGGCACTTCAGATTTCAGCTCCTCTCGCTAAGGCAATTGATCCTGGAATCCAGGGATTACATTGCTTTTGTTTATGTAGTCCTTTTGTTTTCAAAATCTTGTGCTGCTCCAGGAACAGGAACCTCTGAGAGGTGGACCTTGATGTTTATATGTTGTTTATTTTATTATTTTTTTGGCTGTATAAAAGTCAAAAAGAATGTACGCCCTTTGAGGTGCTGCTAAGAGGTGATTAACCTTTAAGGCCATAGTGCCGAAACGTTGGTGAAATAAACAAAACAATGGAGACTTGAGTGTGTGCTATACTCTTTTTACTCAGTTTTTCTTGCTGTAAACATATATTTTTTATATATGTGATTCAAGACGTACAGTACTTCTGAGTAGAGAATCATGGCATCTAAATGTGTTTAATGCAGTCAACATTAATGTGCTTTTGAGGCTAAAAAGTATTTAGAAGTGGATGGAAAACAGAAAAAAAATTCTTAGGAGGCATATTCATAAAGCAATTTAAAATTTAAATCGAAGGCATCGTCAATGTAGCATCCATTTGGGAATACCAAATGGAGCATCCCGCGCTATAGCTGGGGGTCTTGGCTAATGAACTTGTGATGATTTGGAGGTTTGAGAGCAAAAATATCCTGAAGGACAGAGAGGCACAAGAAATCTGCCTCTGCTTGGCCAGCTGCTGCTCGTGTCCTCCTGTGTCCTCACAACTGCCTTATTTCTTTTTGTTGCCCTGGATCTGTGAGGCTGTGTCATTTAATCACATATATCGTCAACCATTTGAATAATCATAAATTGTTAAATAAATTATTTGGGTAAGTGTTTAGTTGGTTTGTGTCATGAAAACAACATAATGAAAATAGAAAAATTATACAATTCAGTGTAAAATACTCCCATACCACAATTTCTTGACATATCCTTGAACTTTTGGGGACAGTGATTTTATCAACATTTTCATGTTCATACTCGATTAAACAACCAATTGATTGATCAAAAAAAGATTAAACAGATTAATCAACAGTGGAAATAATAATTAGGTGCAGCGACATATTACCAAAAAATAGCATGTACACAGTGTATGTACCCACAGCATACACATGTAGACACACAAATTGAATTGGTCATGCGTAGGCTTCTGTATGATGTTACATTTATAAATAAATGTATGTCATGTAGTTTACTTAAGAAAAAAACATGGTTTATTTGGTTCTAGCAACAGTGATACACCATGTGTGTCTCTCAGTGTACTTTAAAAGCTCAGAAAGCAGCTACGGTAATAATGCTGGAAATCAGATGGTGATGAAGACATGATAAGAAACAGCGGTGCTCAGCCCAGTGTGCCCGACCACAATGAGCTTTCCAGTTGACACGGAGGCAGGAGCCAGCCAGCAGCAAATTGGGGGAGGGAAGGGGGGGGGGTGTTTGGTGTTACAGGGAAGTTATTTTTTCACCCTCTTTTTTTGTCTGCCCTCCATTTTGGAGACCCTACTGTCTTCAAACAGAAGAGAGTCCGGCATTCACAGCTTTGTCCGGGGAGCCATCAGGATCCAATTTCGGTTTTATTAGGGGGCTTGAATAGGCTAGCGACCAGAGTGGAGCAGAGAGAGTCTCATTGAGGCAGAGTCCTTGCCGTACTAAATGGTTTAATTTACTCTGAAATCACCTACATCAATAACATGATGTTATCTTTGTCCCTGTTGCTGTGAACCGACTATTTGGGCTATTATGACACCTCAATTAAATAATGGGAAGACTCAACACTTGTATTTAGTGTCTTGCATGTGTGTGAGCATATGTCTGTATTGATTTTTTAGTCTCATTTCACGCTTATCTGAGCAACCTCCTAAACCGTCTCAATGATTTTGTATGGACAAGGTGGAATAGAGATGTAATTTTGGTTGTTGTTGTTGTTATCTTTTTGTATGGATATCTATTTTGTCAACATTGAAAGAAAGTCAACATTGTGCTCCCTGCTTTGATGTTTATTTGGAGGTGGATGTCTCTGAATGGCTCCATCAGTGCAAAACTAAAGGGCAGAGCCATATGCAAAGCAGCATGTGCCGCAGCACACAGCGGGAACCTGCAGTAATAAGCAAAGGGGCTGCTGGGATGTTTGGGCGGGCGAGCGTTACCCATCAAACAGGGCGCTGCATTAAGGGAATAACTAGTACTTAATTGCTGGATTTCATAATTGCCTTCCAGTAAATTGTTTCCAGGCAACCTTTCTTTTTAACACAATTGTCTCGAATTTACCGTGACCAGCCAAAGGGGCCCTTTGGTTCAGATGAGGGCTCCAAGAAGTGTGGTATTAAATGGAGAGTAGATAAAAAAAAACAGGGTTATTTTGGCTAGATGAACCAGATGAATAATGAATAATGGCAGGTGAAAGAAGCTCAGAGGGTCAGTTGCTGAAGGATGAGGGGTATGTTCCGTCTTTCATGTAGAAATCACAACAGTAGCATTTTATTGTTTTTGGGTGTAATACTCAATAGCTAGTCCAATAGCTATCAGATCATTGGGTCTCAATCACCAACTGTTCTTATGAACACTTGAGCACAGTTTTCACAACACAGAATGCCACTGAGACTGTCATTCACCATTGTTTTCTTATCAGAAGCTGTTCTTAGGTGAGTAAGTCTACACACAAGACCAAAATCACTTCTAATTGCATTTTTCATTGTTTTCATCATTAAAATTCTTTTAGAAAATACAGTATATTAATTATTTTTCAATGAAGTCATTTTCATTATTTTACCAAGCATTGTGTTTTAAACACAACAATTAACAGTTTCACTTCAATCTAATCTGCAAGTGTTGCTTATACTAGCCAATAGAAATGATGTTCACTTCCTTCAGCAGTATTGGGGCTGCTGAGGCGTTTGTTTGTTTGTTTGTTTGCTCCAGTGTCGTGCCCTTTTATTGGGGCTGCTGAGGTGTTTGTTTGTTTGTTTGTTTGTTTGCTCCAGTGTCATGCCCTTTAATGGGGGTTGTTTGGGCGTTTGCTTATGCTAATCCAAGAAAACTGACCCACCCTGTCAACAAGAAATGTGATTCACCATGATAAAATGAAGCTACAGAAAACTCTAAGGTTTAAGACATTTTTGAATCTGCTTAAGATTTTTCATAGAAGATCTCCTCAAGAAGCAAATGTACTTCAAGTACATTTTGAAGAAGATATTGGTGAATGAGGCCCAGTGAGTAATTGCTCTACACCATCTGAATTGTAATACACACTGATATGATATACAGTGCAAGTGCAAGACATAATACTATTGGCACGTCTAATATTTACAATACATTTATATCATGATGAGGCATACTGTGTTTGTTTCTTGTAATATTTGAAGCACCTACAAAATTGTTGCTTTTTAGGAGAGAGCAAGTAATACTGTAGATAATAGGAGATAATGGGTGTGCTGAAGACAGTGAATGTGATAACAGTTGCCTTGGAGACCTGAAGATTTTCAGTGGCTTCGTGATCCATGCATAATAAAACACTGCTTGGCCTTTGCAGTAGAGTTATTTTAAATATAAAAACAGAAACACAGTGAGTGTGCCGAGGTGGAATTACAATATCCTAACCTTTGTGCTTTTTGATTAAAATGTCAATTAAAATTTATGTTGAGAGGAGAATGAGAGGAATGTGCCAGTAGGTTCCATCGTCTCCACATATGACTTCTCTAGGAATAATTAAAAAGAATGACATTCTCTGAGACTGGCACATCAGCACTTTTCAGTCCCATTTAGTTTTTAGTTCTCATATTTGAAATTAAAATGAACATGATATAATCATAATTTAGAGAGAATTTTGCAGGTTTTTATTGTTCTTTGCTAGAACACATTGCAATGCTCATTAGTAAATTAAACTGTAGATGGGTCTATTATGTGTTTAGGTCTCAATGGACTGTCTTTCTTTCTTTCTTTATTTGTGTATTTATTTGTTTGTTTATTGATTGATTTATTTGTTTGTTTATTTTCTGAAATTAGGTGTCAAATTAAATGGTTGTAGCAATTTTTGAGATCCTATAAGATGTTTTAAACCATCTGTTAAATATTCACATTGTAATTAATTTTTTTAAAAATTTCATTTAAAATTAAGATTGCTTGTCAAAAAACAATTATCACTGTCTTGCTTTGTTGCTATGCATGCTCCAGTAATATTTAAAGACAGTTTTATATTTATTTATTTATTATTTTTATTATTATTTATTTTTTAAACAAGAAACTGGATCCATTCAGCCTATATCCATAAATATGCATCCACACAGAGATACATAATTTATTCAAGTTTAAAATGAACAGAATATGTGGTTTAGCATGAAGTACTGAGCAATCAGATCAAACAGAGTGAATTCAAGTCTTCTGACCTTTGGCTAGCCTTTACTACACATCACCATCAGCTGATGCTATATCAACAGTGACACAAGATCCTGTTTTGTCCAGAACAAAATGGGAATCTTCACAGTTCATTTGCTTTTTCCTGTTCAGTCTATTCCAGTTTAGATCAATTTCTTCCAGGTCACTGGACCTGTCAAACCTTTCAGTAAGTTTGATAACGAGTGTGAACAAGGTGTTTTCATGAATTACTTTAAGGACATTTTCACATTATCTTGTGGACTAAAGCACGGGTATGGTGCTATAAAGCCTCTTAGCAGTCTGAAGATACAAATGGTTTCAGCAATTTAGCACAAATACATTGTAGGAAAACCACACTGAAGTTGTGAAGGGTTCCCGTAAGGCCATCCAGCATCGCACACACACATAAGCATACACACAAACACATCTACACAAGACTCTTCATAGTTGGCCTCACTCCTGCCTTTTCTATCATCTGATTGTTTACAAGGGACAGACATGGAGCTGTGAAACATGAAGCCCCCCTCATCCCTGCAGAGCTCCATGAATGTCCATAGTGGATTCTAGAGAAGGGGGGGGGGGGGGGGGGGTATGTAGAGACCTCTGTCACTGCCATTTGATACATCATGATCCTCATTGTTAGAACTCATCACAGGAGGAGTAAGTGGTGGAGAGGAAGAGAGAGAGAAAGAGAAAGAAAGAGAGAGAGAGTTGTTTTCCTGCAGTGTTGCTAAATTATTGGAATGAGAGCAGGTCTGATTGATTCTGAGGGAACGGGTGATTGCTTTCTCAGACAGGCGTCCGGGTGGATGGGGGAGAGCATAATAACGAGAAGGATCTCTTGATACAGGCCCTCCTTTATACTGTGAGTATGTGTGTCTGTGTGTGTGAGTGTGTGTGTGAGAGAGAGAGTGAAACAGAAAGAAAGAGAAATAGGGAGAGGTGGTTGGGATATGAGTAGGTCTTTCTCTGATATCAGTCTTCCCAGAGCTTTTAGATTGCTTCCCCACCCCTCCTCACACACATCACCCCACACACTGACTACTCCAGCCCTTTTTTGTTTCAAGTGTTCATTTTGGAATGGGGATGCAGGGAGCCTTTTGGCTCACGCTCACCTCCTCTGTTTCCGCCTCTTCTCTCCACTCCACCCTGTTATTATCTCTCCATCCCTCCATCCGCTGCCACTCAGCTGGGCTTTCTCATCTTAGACTCAGGAGGTAGGCAAGCTATCCCCTGTCCCCCTGTCCCCTATCCTCCCATATCAACTTTAAGGTTCTCTAATTTATTTGAATTAGAGCACCTTAAAGGCAGCAGTGTTTACCGTAATTGCAGGATAAGTTCTTAGTGGAGATGTAGGAATGACGGAGAGAGAGGGTTTCAGGCCTTTATTTCTTTTTAAATCCTTGAGTATTATCCATTGGGGACAAAAAAAAACTTGCAGCGGAGGCCCCAAGTGTACCAACAAACATTACAAATCTATTGACGTTTTGGCTTGGCGAATGTCTTATTCATTGTTTTTGTTGTTAGAGACAATAATGCAATTTTACAGGTCTGTGGTGCAGTGGAATCCACCTGTGCTTTATTGATTGGGTGTTTTTGGAAGATGAGGGTTTTTCTTTCTTTCTCTTTCTTTCTTTCTTTCTTTCTGTCTTTCTTTCTCATGGTGGCAGTTGGCCACCGGACTGGAGGCCTCTGGGTAATTAAAGCAACATTTGTACGCTGTTCCAGTCGGGCGGGCAGCCTGTCTAATTGTCCTGCGGGTAGATGTGTGACCTGTGGTCAGGAGTAGACGACCAGCCAAGAATATTTAGCAGCTAAAAAGTGCACATCACTTTTGACAGCTCCTGCCTGGGTGGCGCTAATAAACAACCTGGGTTCTGAAGGAATATACCTTGGGATGCTTGTGTGTGTGTGTCTGTGTGTGAGGGTGGGGGTGGGGGTGGGGGGTTATCTGTGTGCATGTGCTAGCAATGGTTTGAGTAAATGTGCTTCTTATGTCTATGTGTGTGCTTTGCGTGTGTGTTTGTACATGCGTGTGTGCCAACATCCCAGCAATGGATTTTTGAGTGTATTACAAGTGTGTGTATTTTGTTTGTGTGTGTTTTACCATTAAGTGGATGTCTTTTTCGAGATTCCGCATTAATTTGTGCTAGTGAGTGGTTTTAAATTCTTAGCTGTTGTTGTGGTGCATGCCTCACTTGTATTCCAAATGGGTAGCTTACTGTAGAAAGGTCAGTGATCTATTGGAGTGTGTCTCGGGAAACTTGTTTGGTTCTAAATGGAGTTTGTCTTTCCTGTTTGCTCGAAGCTATTTATACAGTCATCTGAAAATGTTGGTTGTAATAACACAACACAATAAAAAAAAAAGGTCAGACGTTTTCTATCTGATTATTAATTACTATTGTGACAATAAGGTTATCTTTGTATTATTCTCTAACTTGTCATTTAACTGTTGATGGAACATGTGTTTCCGTAGTTACCCACCATCTAACAAACAAAGCTTATCAGTTACTTGAATAGTACAGCCACCTGTTGCGTACAACAAACAAAAGACCAGTAATGTTTACCGCGGACTCCTCACTGTCAGTTTCTCAAAGTCTTTAAGGACAACAGCCATTGGTTCCCTGCTGTCTGTCTTAAAATGGCAGGCCCTGTTAGTGGTCATTTTCTAAGGAGCAACTGAGAGAGATAGAGAAAACTGACCAATGGTGCTCATTGTTGACTTTAGGCAGTGGCAACCCCCTAATGGTGTCATCTGTATTGTAAGACCGTAGCATGTGCTGAGCCACTCTACCATAGGTATGCTAGGAACATCAACAACACCTCCTAAAACACTTCACAGTGCAAGGCAATATGCAATTGTGTTTATGAGCAATTTCCTCATCTTGTAATCCTCAGGATCAAATCCATTGTTCTCTCATCAGCTAAATGAAGAGACCTATGCATCTTATTGTTATGCCTTGATTTGTTTCCACAGAAAATGCTGCAGTCTTCTGAGGGCATCAGTAAGCATCTTATTAAATCAACTAGAAAACACTTCTGTGTGTCGGTGTGTATGGGTGGGAGGGTGTGTTAGCGTTTGTCTCTCTCGGCTTCTTTTGGGTTTGCTTAGATTTAGGGAGCAGGGCTTGCAAAGTCTGCACTGAGTACATACGCCTCCTCCAGTGTGAGCGTGGAGCCAGCCGGTGGAATAACAAAATGCTGTGGAGATTTAATAATTAATTTAATACAGAGTCTGACTCTGTTCAGTCGTAGTTGCCCTCTGCAGGACATCGCTCTGTGTCACCCTGGCTTTGACTTTGACCATTGCCAACAGTGTGCCTGGTAACTCTGCTCAGCCTCTGGGCGAACAGCTTGACTGTCCGCTCTGATCATCTCTTTGAGTCTTTTTTCACATTGACACACAAGTAAAGGAGTTCCCTATGAGCATACAACATCTTCTAATATTACCACCACCACCACCACCACCCCACCCCCACCCCTTCAGGGGAACGAGGTGATCCTGTGCTTTAGAAAGCCTTTCCTTCTTCTGACAAGGAGGAAGTCTGTTCATTCACCTTTAACTAATTAAAACTTTTTTTTTTAAGTTGAAAACTTTTCTGTCTGATGCAGCAGTGACAATGTAGATAAGTAATTAAAAGCCACTAAAAAGAGGAGGCTACAACATCTGTTCCTACCAATGTTAATCCAATTTATTTAAGTCATGTAGCTGCATGGGGTGACTGGCTCTCCCCCCTGTCTCTGAGCTCTCTCCTCTAAAATAGCACAAATAAATGTAAGTAGATATGTGATCTTTGTTGAAATCAGCAACACTACAATGTTGTTAAGGCTTCTGAGTCTTTGGTTTATGAGCCAGTCTATGGAGTTGGTGTGGCAGTGGGTTTTTGGTTTTATTTTGTCTTTATCAGGTTGTCCTAGAATTTTTTTATGAGAATGAACTTTTAAATGAAGGATGGCAAAAATGGGATTTTCCTGGGACTCGGTGATGCATTTGAGTTGCCACGGTGGTTGCAGGGAAAGGTTAAAATGCCACCTCTTGATTTAGGATGGGGATAAAACACGCAACCTTGCAGAATGACAGCGGTGTATGTGTTTATATCCAGACGCAGAGAATTTAGGCTAAGGGCATTTTAAAGTTTTACTGCACCTCTTTTTGTGGCCTTTGTTAGCTTGATCTCATTTCACGTTGACTCAAGACAGCGGCTGCTCATCTCTAGGGGCTGTGACCGACAACAGGCGGGCAAGTAACGATTCATCCTGTCTTCTCCTCTCTCCTGTGCGACCACTTCTGTTTAAAGATAACAGAGCAGGTGGCTATCCTGGTCACCCTATTGATATGTTTATTGCTTGCAATTTCCTCTTTGCTCTTTTGGGGAGGGTTGTAAGTGTGTTGTGTGTTTTTTGTGTCTTTGTGTGTGTGTGTGTGTGTGTGTGTGTAGGGAGGGCGGGGGCGTGATGAATGTAGCGGATTGTGGGCTGGGAGAACCGGGGCGGTAAGATTGATTTCCATCCCGTTTTCTCTTCGGTGGAGCTCCCCAAAGTCTGGGATTAATGAGGCCTTGCCGTTCTCATCGATCAGAGCGCTCCGCTGCTACACTCACCGGCAAAACCCCTCTCTGCCCCCTCTCCAGCTCCCCCTACTCATCGCAAAGAGGCCACCCAGGGCACTGTAACCCACCTTTGTGCCCCCTTCCCTGGGCACTGCCCAGCCAGCTACCACCCCCCCTTCCAACCTCCCCTTCCCTCATGGCCCCAGATTGATGAGAGCCAAGTTAAATTCCACCTGTTCACCCCTCCTCTCCATCCTCCCTATCGACCCCGTCTCGTGGGTGGGCCTCATCTCCTAACCCCCACCACCCCTCTCCACCAAAACAACGTTTCAGCCCCCCCCGCCATGCAGATGTCTTTTTTTCCGCTGATCCGTGGAGTTGCCGATATTGGATTTTCCTGTCTCAAATTAGCAATCTCCTTAGACCAGCTTTCTGAAATGAACCTAGATTAGCTCCAGATTAGTACTAATCAGACCCACTGAAACCAGGGGATTTGGGGCATTTGGTTGTTCAGCAGTATTTTCTATCAGTTTCTGCAATCGGCTTTAGTTGTTGCCGTTCACCATTGAGAAGGCTGTTTTCTTGTCTGGAACACAGCGGGGAGTTCAGGGACATTAAAGCAACTGTCTGCTGGATTTATGAGCTTTTTGTGTGGCATTTGGCCTATTGACCTCAGTAGCTCTTTTATTATTATTATTGTGATATATAATATATATATATTTAAATTCATCCCAGTCAATCAGAGTCTGATTATGCTTTCCTCAAGTTAAATGACAGTTAACCTTGTAAACATGGACTGAATTGCTTTTTGTGTTCGTTTTGTGATCGTATTTTGATTTATTCTGTGTCCCTGTGCATTCTCTGGGAAGAATGTTAAGTGTTCTTTGGCATTCAGGTCTTCATAATGTGTTAAGCCATTGCGGTGCTTGACCCCTGAGAAACCCTCAGGCAAGCTCCTTTGGTCTGGCGGAGCCTCTGTCTAGCTCTCTTGTGTCATATGCGGATCACAGAGGTGACACCGTGAAAAGCCGCCCACTTGCCAGGAACAGAAAAATCAGGAAATAAGTAAATAATAAAATTATTTGACACTTCTTTGGAAGATGCTGAAAAACTGGACCCACAGGTCATGCCCTCTTGCTTTTAGCACAAACAAACACACACACACACACACACACACATACAAGCACATACAAACGTACACACACAGATACACACATAAACACACACTTACTACTTACTACTTACTACTTACTAACATGCCAATGTGTCTTGACTTGGCAATAATTATAGAACTGAGTGTGTCTTGTCACAGCCTGAGTGTGTCTTGTCTTTCTCATTTTTTTCAGATCCTGTTCATGGCCCACAGAACGTGAACGTGGTGGACATCCGCGCCAGGCAGCTGACCTTGCAGTGGGAGGCGTTTGGCTACGCGGTGACACGCTGCCACAGCTTCAACCTGACGGTGCAGTACCAGTATGTCTTCAACCAGCAGGAATTTGCGGCCGAGGAGCTCATTCAGACCTCCACCCACCACACACTGCGCGGCCTCCGGCCCTTTGTCACCGTCAAACTGCGACTGGTGCTGGCCAACCCTGAGGGCAGCAAGGAGAGTGAGGAGATCGTCAAGCAGACCGAGGAGGATGGTGAGACCTATTCTTTTTGAGCAGGAATGTATGCATACACACACAGCAGTGTGGACATATTTAGATGCACATTCACAAACACACGCACACACACATGCATACATGCATGTCCTCCGGTGTGGAAACACTCTAATATGCATGCAGAAACACACAGAGGTTCATGTATATGTGCACACACACACACAGAAACCAGTATTAACGTGTTTCTGGAAACCACAAACACTTACTCTCTCTCTCTATCTCTATCTCTCTCACAATGTAATATTACCCTCAGACACTTCTGTCATGTCCACCACGACCCTTGCTCTCTCGTCTGTAGACAGGAATAGCTTTTTTCAGACTTCTGAGGAATTGCTATTGATCTGATACCCAGCCTGCCTGGTTTACATCCCAGTGTGATATTGCTCACAGAGAGAGATCATCCAGTGGGCTGTTGACTTACCTTTTCCTCGAGCTTTGGAAAGTGACCTCCATTAAGATTCTCCATGAAATAGGATTTATTACGATGAATCAGGGTGGATCATGATAGCATGTTTCAGAAGCTGTACAGTACAGTAAGTCAAGTGGCGCTGTCCATGGTAGCCATGAGTCATTACCAAGGGAAGAGGGAAAGTGTGGTTCAGAGGCTTGGTTGAGTTTAGACAGAGTGTTCATGTCCAAGGCTGTGGTTGTGGCTGTTAGTCAAGTCAAGCAGAGGTTAGGATGATAATGAGGAATGCCTAATACAGGTCACCTTTGCCACATACTAGATCTTGTTTTGATAGTCAGATTTTGGATTTAAGACATGAACTGTTTTGTAGAGATACACAGCTCAATATGTTGAGGAAGAAAATAGGGTTTGGGACATTTCTGGACAGTATGGTGTTAAGAGGTATAAAAACAAAAGCAAAAGACAAAGCATACAAAGTCTTTGAAAAAGATTGGCCCAGTTCCTCGGTGTGAGACAAATAGTGCCGACACAGCCTACTGCATGTACAGAACATACTGGAATAGCCTGTATAAAAACAGCCTACTGCATGTACAGAGCATACTGGAATAGCCTGTATGAAAAGCATGTTTTTGTCCTTTTGCTTTTTATGCTGGCAGACCTGTCTAATTCAGTGGTCAGTTTAGCAATCTACTGTGGGAGTCTGATTAATAATGTATGGGTTGTTGACCAAGTTCCATCTAATTTGGGAATGTATTGCAATAATTGTATTGTAACAATAACTAGATCAGTGGAGAGCTTTTCCATTTGTGTTTTTCTATTCCTATCTATAGACCATAAGGAAACATAATTACCCCATGGGTGATGAAGTATGCCATTATCTTGCACTCAACAACAAAACAAAAATTAAAGTGTCAACAACAACAACAGTGTCTCTTTAGCATGTAGAAAATGCTGTACAAGTCCACTGCTTGTATAGTGTGCATTGTGTCATCCCTTACAAATGAAACTATGAATTTTGGATGCAAATAAATTATGTGCACATCAGAGGGTGGCTGATTTCATATTAAAATAGTCTCTTCTATCATTAGCCCCAAAGCTCGTGATTCAGATCACTGCAGGCATGTTTCCTGCAAGTGAGCAGACCCCTTCCTGACTATTCTATGCGACAGAGCTTCATCTGCGCTGAGAACAGAAATAACTGATGTATCAGAGCCATTTTCTCAAATGACAGAAGACAGCCAGAACTACTGTACATGTATTGGAGATCCTTAT
This sequence comes from Tenualosa thibaudeaui, assembly GCA_027481765.1. NCBI lineage: Eukaryota > Metazoa > Chordata > Actinopteri > Clupeiformes > Clupeidae > Tenualosa > Tenualosa thibaudeaui. The sequence continues at coordinate 2,930,548 of JAIFZK010000003.1, forward strand.
CATAATTGAGCGTGTGCAGCCTGCTCACAAAAGGGTTTCATTTAAGCCCAGTCCTCCTAGGAAAATGTAGCTCAGCAAAATGCTTCACCAAAATGTAGTTACCTTTTGAAGGGTACGTAATGAACATATCCCTATCTCACACACCGTTGTACGCTTCTAAAAATGGTGAAATATAGCCTGTCATTTTATTTTGTGCCTGTCAAAAATCAGCATCACGGGTGTGCTTCCAACAGATGCCAACCCCTTAGCATGCTGCAATGCAGGAGTGGAGCTGTGTTTTAGAAATGTGCTAATTGTGTTTTATTTTACCATCTTTAATCTCTGAGTTGTAATGTTGTAATTAGCACGCATGCACACACACACACACACACACACACACACACGAGCGGCAGTAGCTGTTCTCTGACTCACTTATTGCCGTTCCATGATAATGACTTGAATGTCGTATTGGTGCACTGGGCCGAGTTTTTTAAGTGTGTCAATCCAATTTGAAAGTCTGCTGTTCTTTGTTGTGTTAAGCCTTACTATTGTCGGAGTTAAGGCAGTGGGTGGGACTAATAAGCAGTGATGCAAACTGTCTGGAACCTTATTTAAAGTACATATCAAAGTGAACATGTCACCAAATACTGCTGGTAGTCAGCATTCAGTGGTCAGTGACAGCCAGCACACATAAGTCAGAAATAAAAGCCTGCTTTCAGAAATTCACCTCTAGAGATGTATCATTTGTACATGCAGACTGTTTTTGTGTGTATGTCTGTTTTTGTGTGTGTGTGTGTGTATGTGTGTAATCTGGGTGATGTTTTAAGCATAGTGAACATCTAACTACCTCTGAAGAGAGATAGCTCCCCTGAGCTCTGTGAGCTGCCTGTGAGTGTGTGGGAGTCAGTGGAAATGATAGCGTGTGGAGCTCAAATCAGACACATCTGTCCCTCAGTGGTTGGGTTTAAGTACATGGCCGTGACCCCACCCCCCTCGCCAAATGGACACACACACACAGACACCACCACCATCACCATGAGTCCATAAATGTTTGGGTCCGTGAGGGGGACCTGGAGTGGTTTGTCTCCCCACCGGCTCAGAAGTCACCTTGGTCTCATAATCAGATTAAGCAGAACAGATTTCAGCTCCCCAGTCTGTTCTTTGGATTGGAAGCTGCATCTGTACATTTTCAGCTCCTTACATAAAACATATGTTTATTTAGATAAGGGACAAACAGTATATAACCATAGTTTTAGTACTTCTCAGTATAAACTACATCAATAAATACCTCAGATTTGTGTTTTACCATTTTTCCTTTCAAAATAAATGCTCTATAATGCTCTAAAATAAACTAACTGTTAGCAGGTATAGGCTTAATGAATTGCAACAGGGAATGAGAACTGCATCTGTTATATCTGAGCCCATTTCTATTCTTTGTCTCTCTTTAATTTTTAGTTTCCAGCCACATAATGTTGTCAGAGACAGTGAAAAAACATCTTTCATTTTAGTTAAAAGCAAAGTTTCTTTGCACATTGCTGTTTCTTAGTTGCCACCCAAACAAAACCATTTTTTCTCCCTCTGCACAAATTGTAATGTTCTTTGTGAGCTACATTTAATTTGAAATCTCCCTCCAGGGTGTCAGAAACCTACTCGAGCCATTCACAATAGATGTATCTTCATTCATTTATAATGGAAAATGCTCTTGAAAAAAGCGAAACAAAAAATGAAATTGACTGTTGCCAAAAAATGCTTTGGCTCATGTGATAGAGTATTATAGTGTACTGTATAGTGTGTGTGTGTGTGTCTGTGTGTGTGTGTGTGTGTGTGTGTGTGTGTGTGTTAAAGTGTCTTTTGATGTGCATTAGTTGTTGGAAGTCTGTGTCCTTCAGAGAATATGTTCCGTTCTCCGCCCTCACACCACGTATTTGTAAGCATGTGTGTGTGTGTGTGTGTGTGTGTGTGTGTGTGTGTGTGTGTGTGTGTGTGTGTGTGTGTGTGTGTGTGCGTGTATGTGTGTGTTTGTCTGTGCTCTGTGGTCCTTGTCTTTTGCATATGAAAATGTGTAATTGCTGTCCTTTGTGTGCGCAAAGTGACACATCTGCAACATTTCATTTGTAAAGTAGGCACCTCTATCATCTCTCTCTGTGCCACCAAATATGGTGATAATTGCGGTAGAGTGAGACAAGACACGAGGACAGGAGCGCTTTGCTTTTCCCTTATTAGGTAAATAACAAGCAACCTCGGCATCAACAAGTGTCCCTGTGACGAAATTAGACGAAAAATAGATGAGCAGCTGGAAAAGAAAACACAGTGTGTGTGTGTGTGTGTGTGTGTGTGTGTTTTGTCCACATGTATATCTTTCTTTTTGTGTGTGTGTGTGTGTGTGTGTCTGTGTGTGTGTGTTTGTGTTGGCGTTTGTGAGTGTGTGTGTTGTGGTTCCTTTTGTGTGTGTGACTGCTTTTGCATTCCTCTGTCTCTCTTGAAGAGATGAGTGATAATTAAGTAAAGGCAGGCTGCATGGTGTGTCAGGGTCATTTCAACTCAGCTTTATTATCATTGCCGTGTGGCGGGAAACAGCAGACATCTCTCCCGTCCCAATTTTTAATGAAACATGCCATTCACACGATCCATACAGGAAGTTAATCAAGTTTTGATGAATGTGTAACAACGCCATTTATCTTCCCTTGTAGAAACTCTGACCCAGCAGACAGAGGAGCACACAAGGAGTTTGTGGGGGATGTGAGTGTGTGTGTGTGTGATCTTGATCGTGTGATATTGCATTTCATTGTTTGGTATATTCACTGGCTAAAGTCCAGTCACTGAGAGCTTTTGAGGTTGGGTGTAATCTCACATCTACATTTGAGAGAAATGTGAAAGTTTCTTTTTTTGCCACACACAAGCTAATAAATGGAACATGTTATCTCAGTGGTATGCTATGTGATCTGGTTATATCTGCAGAGGGCTAATGAAGGATGCCTTCAGCTATGTTGCTCTTGGTTCTCATCACTGACTAGATGATTGCCTCATTGCCACATAATATACATGCTTTATAGTAAATAAATCAAGTAAATAAGTAAATATGTAAACAATTAATTTCTAACACATTTTCTAGCACAAAAAGGCTACTCAAAGGGCTTTAAACACATTAGGCAAACACCTATACAATCAACAAGTACAGAGTAATGTTGACTTGGTGTGAGCTACACAGGTCATTGACCATAGAAGGTGTTGTAACACTGTTTACAAAGTAAATGCAATGTACTGTATTGTACTGCATTACATTTGAATGTGTAGTTGTATTATTTCTTCATTAAATTATAAACTTAAGTTCTATGAGGAATACTTCTTGGACACTGTTCAACTGTAGGAGGAGTGAAAGTCATGTACATTGGTATTCTCATCCACCACTGTGATAAAGGTGAAGGAAATGAGACAAACAGTGGGATGTTTGTTACATCAGTGTGTTTCTTTATGCAGACCATTACCTTTACATCTTTGGCCTCATTATCAGAGCTACCAAGTGGATATACTATCAAAAACAGTGCCCCATTGTGCTTAGCCTTGGCTTGGACCACACACATGTGTGCTCTGAAGTTAACCCTTTGGAAGGGTCTGTATGTTTATATTCAAAGCTGTACCTCACACAGTAGCTGTCAGAGTTAACAAGACTCTGTCTCTCTTTGCCTTTTCTTCTCATTTTCATATGCCAACGCCTTTTAGTAGCTTTAGTAGCACCTAAGGTGAGAGCTAACAGACTTCTGTTAGCATTGTGTTAGACACACACACACACACACACACACACACACACACACACACACACACACACACAGCCCTGCATACTGGGACACAAACACTCACAGATTCACACACATCCACATCCACACACACACACACACACACACACACACGCGCGCACGCACACACACACGCACATGCACACACACACAGACACACACACACACACACATAAATAGACACACCATAACACGGCACTTGATTTGTGCAAGGTGTTAGAGTGTTACACTTCTCACGATGGCGTCTGCAGAGCTCTTGACATACTTTTGCATTAGATCATCAGCACATCTATGATTAGATCTGTTGCTAGCTGAATTAGGTTGTGGCCCTCCTAACACACTGTCGTTTTTCTGATTTGCCACACCTGACTGGCCCATCAGTGGCTAACACCTTAAAGACTTGTCATAGCATTGCAAAAAAAAGGGCAGATATATTGAGTCAGTGTAAAATGCAAAAGTCTGGCTGTCTAGCATGCACTTAAAATGCACAAAATTAGAACCAAAACAACTTGACTGCTGTTGCTAGGCAGATTAGCCTAATTAAAAAAAGAAAAAGAGTGTGTTTATCATGAGCTGTGTTGTTCCCAGTGCCTGGACCGGTACCCATGGAGTCAATCCAGACTGGACCTTACGAGGAGAAGATCTTCATGCAGTGGAAAGCTCCCAACGAGACCAATGGAGTCATCACTCTGTATGAGGTGAGACTTGGTCTTATTTAAAGCTAACATCTTTAGCTAGGTGTGTTTGGTATGTACCCAACACAAAACAAAGTCCTCTTCTGTTTCAATTTTGACAAATTATGTTTTTAAGTCATCAGTAACTTCATAACGAACAAAACACACAAAACAAAAAAAACTTGCCCCCCAAAAAGTCTTGACCAAAGCCCGCACAGTGCAGTCATACTTATTTACTGTTTCATACCGAACGTATATGTATACTTATAGGTATACTTGAGTGATGCTGTACTGTGCATAAGTTGTGAAAAAGAACTTGGAAAGTAGTTGGGCTCTTTGACTTTTTTAATGCCTTACTGAAGGACACCAAAGAGAGGAGTATGTTAATATCTCTTTCAATTGGTGCATGTATTGTCGATGCTTCAAGAGATCGAACCTGGGAACTCAGGTCCTTTGCATTTCCTGACAAAATCTGAAATGTTTCTAGACATTCCACCCAAATTATTGCTCCATCAATGTGTCAAACTAATTACCATTTGTCGACTTGCTTTGCGTAAGGTCGCAAAGGAACTTCTGAGAAGAAACCTCAAAAATAAAACGTGACTGCACCTGCTTTGAAGGTCCATTGGTTAATGATCAGTGAACAAAAGCTTGGCGAAGTCTTTGATGGTGAGATTTGAGGCCTCACACAGACTATTGTCCTGTTAGCTTTTGTTCTCAGCTTCAGCATTAATATGAAATTAGCCTACCGTCCATCTCCTTTATAGCAAGACTGACAGAATTTACCAAATGTATTGAGGAGAGGGACAATGTGCTCTCATTTCCCCCATAATTGCTGTAATAGCCTTCATTGATTCCATTAAAAGGCTTGAATCACATTATCCTGGAGATCTGAGGAATTATAATCCCTTGCTCTTGTTTTCAGGTCTCAGGCAAATTAGAGTCCGGACAATGTCCTTTGGGCACACAGAGAATTGAACTACGGGCAGGTTATAGGAGGATAGAGAGAAAGAGAGAGAGAGAGAGAGAGAGAGAAATATATATGTAGAGAGAAACGAAAGGCAACAGGAAAAGAGGGACAGAGAGCAGGGAAAGAACATGTGGTGACTGTAGATCAGCTCATATCTCCCTTTTTAACCTGGCCCTTTTCTCTGCCACCCCCATGTTTCTTTTCTCCCCTGAAAAACTGTAGCCCCTTTCAGAATTGCGAATGGGGGGCCCAGTGCCGCTGTTTGTTTAAACTTTCAACAGAGCATCCACAGAGGAGTGGGAGCTGGGAGCATGAGCAGACAAGCAAACTCCTGCTCTGCTTTGGCAGGTATCACTGTGGCGAGGGTTTGGTGGAGATACATGCAAAGGGTCCGTGGGCGAGGCGTTGCATCACATTTTCTGTGTTACACGGTGTCGTCACGAAGAAAACACGCTCAAACTCGGCAGAAAGAGCACACAAACACAAAATGTTCAGTGACACACACACACGTGTGAAGAGAACAGAATTGCAGAGAAAACAGCGTGACAGCTCGCCAAATCTGATCTAATGATATTCTCCACAATCACATTAGTGTCAACATGCTTCAGGAATACAAATGATGGCAGCTCCGATATGAATAGACGTGGAACAGCTTATTCAGGAGCCAGAGTGAGCCAGACACCATTAGATGGTAGAGGGGTTAATTGTCTTGCAGTCCTACTCCTTGATCAGTTTTCTGACATGTTTCAAACACCAATAATCACTTCTACCTGCTCTACAGCAGTAGCCAAACTGATGAACCAACTTCCTCAGTTTGTCTCAAATATATTTTTGCCACCACAGATTTATTCCTCTGTCTGTTGTATGATGTTGTAAGACCTATTTTCAGATTGCCAACACCACTTTTGTAATTACCAAATCATCAGATCTGAATTCAATTCAATTCAGTTTTATTTATACAGTGTCTTTTACAATAGTATTTTCTCGTGGCGCTTCACAGAAGGAGCACCCAAGAGCAACAGGGGCAAGGAAAAACTCCCTTATGTTTAGTTAGTCTAGGAAGAAACCTTGGGAAGATCCATGACTCAAGGGGCTAACCCTAGGGTCATGAAGAAAAATTACAATCAGTAGCAACCATGACAGACTACAAGTTGCCTATGGTTTTAGCTAAGGTTCATAATAGTTCCAGAGTATTATCCCACTTTACATTATATGGTAGTCAGTCCATAGGTGGTTACCAGGAATTAAGGCTGGACAATGTAGCAGCGGCCAGACATAGTGTCAGACTCAAAGGAGTGAGATGGATCATGGGGGTAACAATAAGGGTCCATTTGACAGTGGCATTGTGAGGGGGGGGTCAGTCACAAAGCCTCAAGGAAGGGGAGTCGGGCCTGGCATGGGCATCCAGGAAGGGCCTCTATGATGGAGAGTCAGTCCTGACATGGGCCTCCCGTAGTGTTGGTTGCAGTCCACTCAGGAGGGGAGGGTGAGAGGAGTCTGCCGGAATGAGGCAGAGATAATTGTGGACAGAGGAAG